>BJBW01000024.1:259493-348105 GCA_004320125.1 Scolopax mira
AAACAAAACCCCCAAAAAACCCAAACAAACAAAACCCCCCAAAAACCCAAACAAACAAAAAACCAAAACCAAACAAAAACCCCCACAAAACCAAAAACTTAAAAAAAAAAACAACCTCACTCCAAAAAAACCCAACAAACCCAGAAAACCCAGAAAAACCACACACAAAAAAAGCACCCACCAACTATACCCCACACCCCACCACAGACCAATAATCTTGGGCACTAGAGCATGACTTGAAGAGCCATGTCTAAACGTTTCTTCAATACCTCCAGGGAAGCCTGGAGTCAAAAAAAAGAAATAAAGGGAGAACTTTATAGCAAAAGTAGCCAAATAGCCAACCAGAAGGATTTTATCTCTGCCAGAGAGTTCTTCTGTGATGCCGAGCAAATCATTGAAATCAGTAGGTTTATGGTCATAACTGCTCTATTGTGATTTTGAGGGAATACTGGAACTGTATTTCCACATTTCATTTTCTAGTTTTCAGAGATGATGAGCCCAAATTCATCTGACTTCACTGGGGATGCATTCTGAACACCTGACTGTATAGTGCTACACTGTCTGAAAATTAGGTCCAACGTATCTAATCACAGATTAAAAATTAGTAGTTTTTAATGTTGGTCTATTTTTTTGGAACTACAACAGTACAATTGGGAACACATTTTGTCATCTAATGGGTCTTGTGAAAATAAATTAAAAATTGCTTATGAAGCATTTACATTATAATAGATGAAAGACTCTATGATGATTAGCTAACTCTATTTCACTACATACTTTGTTAAGAAAAAGGTCTTGAGCATTTAAACATTAAAGATCAGAGAGCATGCAGTGCACCACTTAGATTCACAGCTAGCTTCCCTTTCACAAAGAATTCCTCATTTACTTAAGAGCTGTTTTCTGGTTTTCAGTTTCCCTATCATCTACCAACACTCCAAAGGGCTCAGATGCTACAATAACACAGATGTTATCTGCGACTTGAATGTGTGAAGTCTTCACCAGATCTTCTGAGGCAGGAATCTAACCATTCTGCAGGGGATCCAAATCTTTTTTCTCCCCCCAGCTAAAGTTAGCAAGAGCTTTCCAATGGTGTCGACCAAATTCAGGCTTTCCCCCCTACTAAATGTTAACTGTTGAAAAATTTAAAACTCATTGTGATTATGCTCCTATGTTATAAAAGGACAAAGCCACAACTTCTACTCATTTAGATATTTTTATATAGCACAATGCTGATTTTTTTTTTTACTACATAAAGATTAGCAACAAAGAAAGAAAAAACAGCAAGAATTTTAGAATGTTGGACTAACTTCTTCCCTCCAGACTGAAAGCATTCAGAAAAAATAAACTCTCTTCAGTTTATTGTTTTAGTTTTATACACACAAAACAATGGTTGGTCATTCTTCATGTCCTCAGTAATGTACTGTACTGACATACTTGTGCAGAATTTAAAAATAAAACAAAAACAAGCAGGGAAAAAAAAAACAGAACAACATACTTGAGCAACATCTTAAAATCACCCCCAAAAATTTCCAGGTTTTTTTCTTTGTTTGATCTCAGCTTATCCATAATAATGATACTCTGATGTTGTATTTACTTGAAAGGTTAAAGGGGATGTATCTCACTCTTGATAATCTTCCTTAAAAAATTCTAAGCAAATAAAGAAACCTGAAAACTTTACACAGCACTCACCATCTGAGCTCAAACATGTTTTCTAAAGAAAAATGCTCTAAGAGAAAGGCATTAAAATAGAACTTAAAAGTTCTTAGTGCCTAGGTTCATTTTTGCTGCTCGTTGTAATCTCTGGTGAAGTGCTCTAGCGACTAAACAATGCTACCTACCAGGAGGTATGTTTAGAAAACATTTAGTCGCTCATTATGGGTATTATGTCCCTCAATTTAGGTAGAGTTACATTACCTCACTGAAACAGTTAACTTGCAAGTAAACAGTGTAAGCCACAGACAGACCAGTCAAATTCTTTATGCAAAGTATAGACTATCACTAGGCATGATAAGAAAGCCTTTAAGCAAGAACTGAAAACAAATCTATTTTTGAATATACACCATATTAACTGTCTTCACTGTGACAATTACTGCTTTTAGAAAACATGGGTTCAACTGAGCTCTAGCTGCCGAACTGTTTGTTAACTCAGTTATGTCTATCTTGTTCCCACTACAGGCCAGAGAAAATTGAAGCAAAATAAGACAGTCAAGGCAGGTTTCAGCCTCTTCAGACACCAGATCATTCCTGAGAGAAATTGCCCTTTATACTCAGGTTTCATTAACCTCCACAGCCAGCAACACATTCTGCTACATTAAGTTTAACCCCCTACAAAAAAAGCTTCACCTGTGGACTTAATTGCATCCTTTTTATTTATTAAACTGTTTTAAAACTCTCACCATAAAGAGGTATTATAACCTTGCTTTCACTACAGCAAAGTGGATCAAGTTAGTTCTTTAAGCATTCCCTCTCTCTCACAGCTATTGCTTCTCTCTAGGAATAAGAGACTGCATCTGTTCAGACATCAGACCAGTACTTAGGAGACTTAGAGTCTTTTCCCAGTAGTAAGGGGGAAAGTGGTTATAAAGGCCCAAGTGAAGGCAGTATAAAGAAACAGGACTTGAAAGAGAGAGTGCTCAGCTGACTGGCTGCCTACATCCACAAAGAAACCCCACCATGTGCCTACACCCACAAAAAAAAGCCCACGAAAGAAACCAATCACTTTCATCTTTCACCTATTCAAACATCAGCTACTTCTGTTCAGTGCCTTGTGAATCCAATTTACACATCAAGAACAAGAGTTAATTCTAAAATTTGGTTTACAACCTGTAATATTGCTATAGAATAAACCAGAAACAGTCTGAGGAAAGGCAAAGTAACAGGACAACAATCATCTGTTCTATATATCCTGATCCAAAATGGAATTTGTGAATAGACTCTATTAGCCATTGGGTGATGCAAGTGATATTACATCCTATCCTGATGCACAAGTGTGACTTGTCTTGCAAAGCCAGAACTTTTTAATTGATCTTAATGATTTTGCAATTTAGAAAAATAAGATAGTCCGCGCAGGAAATGGAGTTTCAAGCCTCCTGAGCTGCTTGCTCTCCACCTGCCTCTATGTGATCCTGAGTGGTTGACGTAACTTCTTCCTCTCCTCTTTGTAAAGCTCAGACAAGCCATTTCTCTTTCAAACTGGATCATCATCACACTGGGGGGGGGGGGGGGGGGGGGGGGGGTGTGAGCAGGGTAAGCAGGGGTAGGAGGGAAGAAGCAAGCCACATAACACAAAGCAGATTTCACTGCTGTTCCTCAGAGAGGAGGTCCATATAACAACAGCAGTACCACATCTGCTTATTAGCCAGCCTCAGAGTTACTAATTAGGCACAGCACTACTTAGAAGCTCAGGATGGGAAGTCCATGGATGGATCAGATTGAAAGTGTGATCACTACAATTTTGTCAGACTGTTCTGCACACCACGCTGCAGCATCCTTCTAAAAAGCTGGCAAATACATTCCTTAACAACTGCTACTCTATACACCATGAAATTCCTTACACGCCTCTCATGCTCTGGTTTAAATCCTTCCAGCATTCCCATTTTTAAAATACACTATTTTTCAGTGGTTTATAACTTAGGTGGAAAAATTTTGCTTGGGGCTGAAACTTGGTACAAATCATAGGAATTTACCGAAAACACACTTTTGCTTTATGAAATACAAAGCAAAGTCAATAAAGCCATCTTTAAACCGCAAAACAAAACAGCAGGGAAGTCTACTCCAAGGGTATGCCTTGGAGAGGAGTGAATGCTGCCCTAGTGCACGGGCAATGAGGAAGAACTGGACTCCCGTTCTCACTCAGACACAGTAAATAGAAAATGGTGCGTAATAAACATCAGTATGTGAGCCTCGTGTTTCCAAACAGCCCCGTTAGCACAGCACATCCAAAGTACTCATTACGGTCAATTCCATTTTACTGGTACATTTTGTAGTTTACTATTTCTCATTACAGCCTATTGTTTTGCTGGAGAGTTTGTACACGCCTATTTACACAAGAGACCACAGAGGTTCAGATTAATAATCATAATTTTTAAAAACCCTTCAAAGCAGATTCATTTAATAGAAAACAATGACTCTAAAGCGGATATTGACTACTCAATAGCAAACGCTTTTCAAAGTCACCAAATATGCATTCAAATCTCAAGACCTTCAGCCAGAGTATGAAAGGACATTAATTTCTCTTGATAGCTTTGATTCTGTGGGGCTTCCACTGGTGAGAAGAAACAGACAAAATGGGGGGGGGGGGAGGGGCCAGCAGGCAGAAAATGCATACATATACACACAACGTATGGCTAACAATGAGTTAATTAATGCTCAATAGGCATCAACTTTCAAGGGGCTGCTGTGAAAGCACTCACTAAACACAATAGGACTCTCTCTCATCTCAGTCACACATTCCAGGTAATACCTGTGTATCATGGAGCAATACCTTTAAGCTGAAATGCACCTCTTTTGGCAGAATTTAGTCATATTTTATTGCCACAGCCCTTAGGTTTACAATCAAAATTTTTTTTTCCAATTAGTCTATAGCAGACAGGTTAGCCACCAAACATATACTTTGCATGGCGAACACCTCTTCTCCTCCAAATTCTATGTATACAATATATTACTTGGGAAATAGCACTTAAAGTAATAATTTAAACTGTTGGCTAACTGCTAGAACTTTCAGTCTGAAGATAAATCAGTATTAACTTAATCTCTCTGCATATACCTGTGGAAATGTCTTAGTAGCTTACCAAAAAGAAAATAATAGCTGCAATGACAAGGTAGGGGCTATGCTGCCTTTTCCTAAGCTAAGGAAAATACGAAATAAAGGAAAACATTTTCTCAGACAAGACATTCAAGCTTAGCTCCCCTCTATCTTCCACACATGAGTAACCTGTGTCAAGCCAATGTTTACTATGGCAGACAATGTCAGGTTGCTGAGCTTATTAAAAATGTATTAGCTTATTATTATAAATAAAATATCACATGACAAATTGTTCAGGTTTTTTGTTTCTTTCCCTCACTCAGAGTGTTTATCACAGGTTTATAGAGATCAGGCTCACACATTTGGCTGCTGGACAGGCTGCAAGCAATGACAAAGTAGCAATATGTAACAAGACAAGAAGAGTTGTTAGACACAGGAACTGCTCTTTCTCCTTCTCACTGTTGTCCCTCCAGTTGTTGATGTTTATGTCTTTAGCACAGCCGAAATCACAGAAAAAAAATATTTGAGAGCTGCACCTCTCAAAAGAAGTTTACCTCAACAATTCTCCTGACACTCAAACTACCTGTCTTCCTGGCCAACCACTTCTCTATCACAGCTCAAGTCTCACTATGCCCCTCCGTCTCCAGACACCATTCACAGACAGACTTTTTAGGGCAACTGCTCCTCCATGTGAAACTTAAACACAAACATCTAAAGTCATATTGTAAGAACAAAGCAAGG
Organism: Scolopax mira; assembly: GCA_004320125.1. Taxonomy (NCBI): domain Eukaryota; kingdom Metazoa; phylum Chordata; class Aves; order Charadriiformes; family Scolopacidae; genus Scolopax; species Scolopax mira. The sequence goes on from BJBW01000024.1 coordinate 264,976, forward strand.
AGAAGACTTGTCCTTTCCATTTTCATTCTGCGAAGCACAGGAGACTTACTTTTGTGATCTGAGGAGAGGAAAAGAAACCTAAGCAGAAAGACTACCTTTCTCTGAAACAGTCACAAGCATTAGCCTGCAAGTGAAGAAAGAAATTGCGGCCGCTGAACTACCAATGGTGAAGTGAAAACCACACTCCTCTCCCATGTGAAGCAATACAAGTGTAAAGGGTTGCGAAGCAGCAAGGGGTAGGGGGAAAGCAGATGCAGTTTTGAGCAAAGTCTCACACCCTGATGAGCGAAGAGAGTACCTTCTGCAGAGGGAAGAAGATGAGCAGAGGTACCCAAACAGCGAGCCCTGGAAGAATACATCTAGGGCTTGACAACCCCACCGGAGACAACGGGAAGAGCAGGAGCCAGAAAGAAGGCAAGAAGCCAGTAGAAAGAAATGGGAGATGGAACGAGAGATACGGAACAGGTTGAAACAACTATTTTACGGCTCCAGAAACGACAACGTGCAAAACAACACAAGGGCGACAGAAGGGACCCGCGAAAGATGCCAGCTCAACACAGCTCGAACCGGCCAAGCAAAGTGAGCCGCAGAACCTTCGCAGAAAGTTTGCCCGGCGAACGGCCGGCAGTTTAACAACGCCTTTCCGCTCGGCCCTGCCCGGCCCCCACACGGCGCCCGCCCAGCCCGGTCGGGGACACCTATCGCTCGCCAACACCGCCACCGTCCCCGGCCAGCTCCTCCGCCGCGGGACAGCCCCGCCGCCTCGCACCTGCCCTTCGCCCGGCGCCCCGCGGGCCGGTCCGCCGCGGCTCCCCGTTACCTCGCAGGGCAGGGCCGGACCGGCGGCGGCCCCAGCCTCTGTGCCCGAGCCCTCCTGACCGATCGATGCGCCCCGAGCGTTGCATAACCCCCCGCCGTGCCCCTGCCCCATACGGGGCAAGGAGAAGGGAAGCGGGGAGGAGGGGGGGGAGCTACTCACATCGTCCCACTTGACGAATTTGATGCCTTTCTTCAGGGTGTCGGAGACGCAGACGGGCTTGAGCTGGAGAGCGTGCACCCCTGGCTGTGCCCCGGCCATTTGCACCGCATTGACGCGCTCTCCCCCGGAGCGGAGAAGCCGCGGGAGGCGGCCGCCTTCAGGAGGGGACGCCGGAAACAGCCTAGGGAGAGAGGCCGGCAGCCGCGCTCGGCGCGCCTGGAGCGGGCAGGGAAGCGACTGCCCAGGCGCGGAGGGCGAAGAGGCTTCACTGCCGCCCAAGGAGCGAGCTGGCGCGGCGGCGGCCGGGGCGAGCCATGCGGCGGCACATCCTCTATATACAGCTGGCTCGCCACGCACGCACGCCCGCTCCCTCACACACACGCAGGGGCACGGAATGAACGGCGCTGCCCGCTCCGGTTCCCCTCCCCGCCCGCCCCTCCTCCCTCCACCGCCAGGCTCGGCCCCCGAGGTTCCCCCGCGCCGAGGGCAGCGCGCCGCGCCCGCGGCACCGCGGCGCCACCCGGTGGCGGCGGCCGGCGCAGCAACCGCCGAGGGGCCGGTCCTTGGGCTCCTCTCCAGAGGAGGAGGCTCCCGGTTGCGGTCCCCACGGCGAGCGGAGCAAGGACCTCAGCGGGGAGCCCCCCCCCCCCCCCCCCCCCCCCCCCCCCCCCCCAGCGGGGGGCCCCCCCCCCCCCCCGGACTCGCTCCCCTTCCCCTGGCAAAGTTGCGTTAGTAAGAGGAAGAAGCAGAAAAGAAAACGGCACTATGGCTGTGCCTTTTAACCAACGGTTCTGGACAGTGCTTATGATTCAGCCTTTGCTGAAATTCTGGTCTCAGTGGGAATTTTAGTGTCAACGCAGAGAGCTGGATTATGTGTTATGACTATTGTTTAATTGCCATCTGCTCTGGCTAAAAATACATTTCTTAGTACGTAGCACACATTGCAAACATTTAACTTCAGCGCATGGCTAAACTCAAGCTTTCTTTTCCCCAAAGCATGGGATCAGTGACCTGGAAACCAGCGACACTCAGCAGGATCACTACAACCAGAGGCAGGACGAGTGTCTTCTGAGATGACTGGCCCGAGTCTGGCAAAAGAACAACCAGACACCTTTCTCCAAATGTGCAGTAAGCCTCACCAAATACCTCCAGTGTTACGGGTATCTTACATTTCTTCTTAACCCCTTTTAGTTGCAAGAAATTAGAAGACATACTGCTAGAAATAAACTCAGCAGAGGGCTTATTCAGGTAGTTATTCAAAATTGTACATATCAGATGTGATAAGTGCTGGTCCTATATTGCTGCAGGAACTGATTTCTGGATATTTTCAGTTTTGTACATTCAAAAATCTCACCCTGGACACTAAAATGATTGCCTTGTGTAAATAATACAAAGTTATTTGAATGCAATATACCTGTAAAGCGTCATTTTTTATATAACACATTTATGTACCAATATTTCATTTCCAGGGGAATAAACTGAATACACAGTATGTTCTAGATTCATACATTGAAATGTATGTAGTCCAATAGGAGAAAGAAACAATAACTGATTTAAATAGCAGAAGGCAGTGATCGAAGTCAGGTCAAATGAAGTTATAGCAAAAGCTATACCGAAAGATCATATCAGGAGGTGATATGAGAAATGCATTAGAAAGAAACTTTACTCTTTAAAATTTGGTTTCGGAGAAATAGATATGGAATATCTCAGTGTCACTTGCTATCCTGAGTTTACTGGTATAAGTCCACATTTGGAAAGCAGCAGCGGCCTCAGCCTTAAAAATGCTTCAATGGTATGGCACACCTCACATACTGAGGGTTAAACGTAAGGGGCAGTGTTTGGAGGATTTGGGATTGAAGAAAAACAGCTTCCTCAGAATTATATCATCCTAATTGCATTTTAAATTGGGCCAAATTATGCTTTAATTATTAGTGGGAGCAGGATTATTAAGTTCTACGGAACAACTCTCCACAAAAGAAATATTGAAAATTTAACCCTATCTTTCTGTTAAAAGATCTTCATTCTGAGAAAAGTACCTTTCGAATAACGCAGTCAGTAGAACTCAAATCTTACCAACGAGAGACGAGTGAAGATGCAAGATGCAGTGAAACTGCCTTGGGTGTGACTCTCATGTTAAGGAATGAAACCTACTAAAGACAGCAGTCCCCAGAGAGATCATTTTTTTTTTCTAGTCACTCATTTACTAAAAGAATTTACTTGTTAAATTAATACTTCCATAAACTCACACCCAGTGGCCACTGGAATATTTTTATATTTAATTTGATCCATTTACTAGATGTCATACGCAAATAACGTCAGCAGATATATCCTTTATCTTTATGAGTGAGACTGATAACTTATGTGGCACAGCCACTCAATCAGGTGACTCTTCAAGAATGAATATAAAATTCTGGCACACAAAACACCACCATAGCAACAAAGACAGCCTGGCAACAGCAGCTGCTGCACGAAAAGAAATTGGAAAGGGAGGGGGAATCTTGTACAAAAGTCCATTTCCTGTCAAAATAATTTCATTTTCTCCCCCGCCCCACACCAGCATCACAAATGTATTTAAAACACTGGGAAAATAATGCACAGTGTTTGAAATTACAACGCAGAGAGTGTCTTTGTGTGCATGAAATGACCCAGGCTCTGCTACGCTCATTGGGACCACATTTTGCACCAGATAGATTCACCTGGTACCCAGTTAGCACCTATGGGTCTCCAGTCTACAGGAAACAGTCTACGTCCCTCTATACACGAGGAAGAACAAACCCCCAATGGTTTGGACAGATGATGCTGCCAAACAGAATTCCTCCACCCACTGGCACCCGAGACCTTCAACGTGACTCTTGTCATGTCATGGTAGGATTAATTCATTACTGTGGCAATTAGCAGAGCTTTGTTCACATGCTTTTCTCTGGGGCTGTCAGCACCTGCCCCAGTGATGTTCTAGGATGCCTGTCTCCAGATCCACCACAGCTCTCACCAGCCATGAGACATCCTGGCCTGGCCTTATCTCAGCCCCATCCCCACCATCCTGCCGTTCCGGGGCCCTGTCTATCCTTGCTTTCCCTCACAGGGTCTGATCCTGACCCCTACCCTCAGGCTGACACCCTGCCCATGGAGGTGCCTGATGCCCTGGGCTGGGGGCTGCCCTGCTCTTTCACAAGTGGGACAGTCCCTGGATGGTGAGGTCCTTCCCTGCTGCCCCACCCACCCATGGGACTGAGCCCCCACCTCCCACCATAGACCCCAGCATTCTGGTCCCCGGGGAGCTACTGGCCCTTGTGGTCCCCTGACACTCCCTACCTAACCTCTATGTTAAAAACAAAATAAAGAAAAAAACAACTATTACCAGAAGAACAGTAAATTAATGTAATACTTGCACAGGTAGAATCACAAGTCAAAAAGCCAGTAAGTGTGTTTCCTAGAAAGTGTTAATTCACCCTTTTTTTTTTTATTTAACATGACCTGTTCTTTCTTCCCCATTAATTTTATAGCATAATACATTTTGGTAGATTGTTAAAACCAGACCATAAAATATAAAACATGTATAAGAATGTGAAAGTCTTCAGTGTCCACCAGATTCGTTAAATCACAGCTGGTATAAACTCTCAAAGGTCCACTGACTTCAAAGCTGTGCATTTGTTTAAACCAGTGCAATGTCTGCACCTTCCCCATTTCTTTTTCTTTCTAGCTCTTAACTATCATCCCAGCTGTATATGCAGATTGAACCAACCAGAAAGTGGACTGTCTCACCTGCTTTTATTTACACCCAAGTTTGCTGTGAGTTGAACTAAAAGACAAAGACATCAAATGGGTTGCAAAGCAGAAATTCCCTCAACAAAAATCCCCAACTCTTTTGGAAACCAAAAATTACAAGGTTCTACATTCTGTAGCCAAATGAAGGGAACCTCTGTGCTTCATGCAAAGAGGAGAGTGCCCAGTTTATGCTTTTCTCGCAGTGTGTTAGAATTACAGAAATCCTCTCATGGTATCTTTTGGAAGCATAATGAGAGAGTGAGCATGCACTTTCTATGGATTCTCTCCGTAACTCCCACAAAACTATTATGTGTATCACTATGACTGAGCAATATTTTTCTTCCAAGAAAAGAGAAAAGCTCTCAGCTATATTTTCCAGTACTGAAATGCAGTCACATCCCATAGAATCTAATAAATCTAGGCCTAGGTTACAAGTTTAGTACAGTTTCAGAAAAATTAATATATTAAAGCTGAAGGCAGGATGGTTTGTCTTTAAATAGGGTGTGCTATTATAAGTCTGAAAAAGTGCATTCTGTTTTCAGATCTGCCCCAATCTTCTTTCCTTAAACTCAATTTAATTACTTAAACTTTCAGGTCCCTCTAGATGACTGTTGCTCATTTAGTTCCTAAAGGTCAGCAGCCCAGCATATATATGCCCTGGATTTCTAGAGATCACCATAGCACAAGGGCTTGGTTTAAGTAGCTTAAAAATTATGGGTCTGTACACCAGTAGGTATACTTAACTTCCATTAAACATTTATAGAAAGGAGCTCATAATTCTTTCAGATGGTAAAAAGTTAGGGAGAAATTTTGTATTGAGTTTGTTGCAGTGGCAATTTGACATATTTCCAATTTTTTTTTTTAGATTTCCCAGATGCTGTTGTGTCTTTTGATACTCCTCACAAATTAAGTCAAAAATATTTTGATGGTATATCTTACTTTGAAGTGAAACAGTTCATTTAAGATGTGATGTCTTGCTCTAATCCACTAACATTTTTCTCTATTCTCTTTTCATACTTTTTTTTTTTTAAATTATGTACTATTCTGAATCATCACAGACTTCTCATCCTCATTCTGGCTATTTTACAGTACTTGAAGTTGCAAAAGGTGAAATTCCACAACTGACAAAACATTAGTCATGAAGCAACAGAATACTATTTACATAGTTGAAAACAGTTGCTCTAAAATATATTTCTAAGGCTTAGAGCAATTGTGTTGTGATGTAAATCTTTGTCATGGTTTGGACCTGGTTAGCCAATGACAAGACAACAGATGCTCTTCCCCCGCTTTTTGCTCCAAGAAGAGGAAGAAGAAAGATAAAGAAATTTATGAGTTTAGAAAAAACTGAACTACTTCAATGAACTATTAATTAAAATAAAAAATGAAGTAATGAAATAGATACAATATATATAAATATCTACATAAAACTGTTATCATGTTCCCAGGAGGATGCCACTGGCAGGCACTGGGAAAGTTCCAGACTGGACTCAGGGATGAATGGGAACTGGATTCCAGAACTCACTCTTGGGGATCAAAGGCAGGCGAACTGACAAGATCCTCCTCAAATATCAGTCATTGAAGTGACCCATCAAAGCAGAATCCAAGGAAAAAGAGGGCCAACCAAAAACCATGCTTTTATACTGAGCATGGCAGATGGGATGCAACACCCTATTGGGCAGTTTGGGTTGCCCACTCCTCCCCACACCTGCAGCCCTTCCATGGGGTAAACAACTAATCAGCCAACCCTGGTTGCCACAGCAACAAATATGCCCAAAAGCCTCTCTGCTGAACAGAAAGTCAGTTCCACTCTACCCCAAACCAGGATAATCTTGAGCCACAGTATCTTTTAGAATGAGTTGTAACAATGTCAAAAAAATAACTCCCAGTTACATTTCAGAAAAGCTGATTTAAATTTAATTCAGTTCTTAAAATTGCTAACCTAAAAAAAAAAAAAAAAAGCTTCAGTCACTAATAATGTGTCTAATGGAAGAAAGGACTAATTATCTCCTACAATCTACCAGAAGCCTAAGTATAACTTCCAAAGTCAGACTAACTAAGGACGTCTGACTAGGAGTCAGACTAACGATGTCGTCCGTGACCATAAATCTCAAGCTGAGCTAAATAAGATGAAAGTTATTCTGGCTTGTCCAAACTCTTATGATGCCTAATCACTAATAATTTTAGTACAGATTTTTCAAGATTTAGTGTGTTCTCTTGAAAAAAATATAGCATGTCATTCACCAGGAACCAACAATAGCTGCTGCAGTAGACTAGGATTTAGGTTAAAGCTATGAAGCTACACATACAGGGTCAATGAATGGCTGATGTCTTGTACTGTAGAACTGTGGCAAGGAAAAGCACTAACAGGTAAAGCACTTGGCTGTCTGGGAGGCAATCTGCTCTAACAGGATGCCTGCTGAGCAATCAGGAACAACATTTACCAACCTCCCAACCAGAAAACACTGTTAGAAACATAAAGACATTGTCAGAGAAAGGTAGGAGGCTAAATGGAAGAGTTAAAATGCCATTTTAAAGAAGACCACAGGCTAGATCTTCGTATTTATAAACAAAATACAGCTAGTAAGAAGAGGAGAGGGAGAAACAGACATGTCTGTCTATTTCATAGCAGTACAAGATCACCAACACACAGTGCTGTTCACCTTACTCCCATTTCACATTTTTTATTGGACATTAAGCTCCACAATAGCCGAAGTTCAGTTGTCCCAGGAAAACAGAGATGAAGAGGACTAAGGAGTCAAACTGAAGGGCCCAATCACATTTCAATTGAAGTCATTCCATCAGTTTCGATGGGAGTTCAAACAGGCCCTTTGAAAGCAAATAACATAAGGTATCTTGCAATTATCTTTTTATGAGATTATGCAACAGTTTTGATGAAACAGCTGATGATTAATTTAGGATTCAACATTCATTTTCCCAGTAGTCTTGTAAATATATAAAAGTTCGTGACACATAATTTCAAATAAGGAAGAGCAATTATTGTAAAGAAATCTCAGGTTTCAGAGTGGCCAACAGATAAAATACTGCAAGCAAAACAAAGCTAAAAGTGAACATCACAGACTATAATAAAGAATACCACTTGACTTATCTAAACACAGTGAGCTTTGCAGTAGCCGTAGGGAGTATCTGGCATATGTACTGATTTGAAATAATATTCCCACCACCTGTGTTACCAGTATTTCATAGATCATCTGCAAGCAGACCTTGTGCTTACAAAATTAATCTGACTGTAAATGCCAATTAAAGAAACTATATTTTTTATTTATTCAACAGAATCACCAAGAACAACAGACATTATTTGCTTTTAAAATGCTAAGAATATATTAACTTCTTTATAATCTTGTAATATATCAAGAATTCAACCATGAGTTAAATTTTGCACATAAACATTGTCAACTGTTTGGACAAGGATTGTTTATTACTATCTAAATCAGCGACATAGACAAAGAGAGGAAGTGTGCTCAGAGTGAATATTATCACTCCCCTAAGAGACCACAATCTTACAAGAAGTCTTAGACAAGCTGAGAACTGAGTGCAGATTTCTAAGAAACCTAATCAAATACTGGTTCTCTGTCCTCCTACATGCCTCACAGCACTGATAAAAAAACACATATCATATTTTAGATATGATGCAATTGCAAGTATTAACAGAGCAGTACAGGGTGGGGGAAAGGATCTTGTGATTAACATTATATAAACATCAATTGTTAACATTTAATATTATTTGGTACCAAGTTTGTCAATAAAATTCTAACCATTGATACTATTCAATGCTAACATAATAGGAGTTAATTTTGAAGACATATTTGAATTAAAGCATAGCTGGCTTGCAGACTAGTTCAGGGAAAGCATATGAAAGAAAGCAGAGGAAAAACTGGTACTTGACTTCAGCTTGGAATTTTAAGAGTCACCAAAAATTCGATACTGTGAGCTCATCACCACAAAACCAGAGCAGTGTCAGTTCTGCTTCAAGAGATCTTCAAATCCAGAGCAGTGTCAGTTCTGCTTCAAGAGATCTTCAAATCCAAGTGACTGATTATACACAGTACCAATCTTCCTTGGCATTTCACTAATTTCCATTGAGCTGTAAATACTAGTTTCTTCCTGGGATCAGTTCACAAAAAGTGATTTTCACAGACAGAAATGGGACATGGGTACTCAACAGGCCTTTAGGAACGGAGCTGCATGTATTTAAAAATCCAGACTTTTACATGCAGATTAACAATGGGCATCTATTTTTGATAGAACATGCAAAAGCTAAAAATACAACTGTAATTGCGCAAAGGTAGGTTTTATATTTTGTGAAGCTGGTACTCCAGAGTCAGATCTCCCTGCTTCTTTTATTTCTCTACCATTATTCATCAGTGAAAACCTCCTCCTATCACACATTAATGATCAAAAAAAATGGACATGGCTATTACCTGATAAGCATCCTGTGAGCTGTAATAAATATCTAGTTGCACCATAGAATGTTGCTAAAGAAATGCTAGCTTTATTGTAGAAAAATACAAAACACAGTAGGCAACAGCAAATGCAATGCAACCTCCAAAACCAGCAAACTGTGAATCTCAAAATGGTATTGTGGTGGTTGCAGAGGAAAGTTCATGGATAGATTCAGTATTTCTTTTTTGTAGCATATCTTAACAGCATGCATCTCAGACTGCTGTGTAGAGGTTAGTTACATTAACAGGTCATAGAAAAGATGATCAGAGTTTGTTAATGCTGTGGCAACACATACGGAGAAGGGCAGGGATTTAATTAAATGGAGGCAATAAAATAGTAAAATCTGTGGCACATGCTTAATATTTGGAAGAAAAAAAAAAAAAACCAACAAAAAAAACCCAGAACAAAGATCTGTAGAAAGAGTTTCACAGAGGACCCTGAATATTTATGGCTACTGAAAGACTAGCAAGTCCAAACCAAGCTGCAAAGATGCAAGAATGACTGATTTCTACATAGCGCCTAGCAGGATACTCCAAAAGTGCTCTAAGATTGCATCACTTACTGGTAGGAAATGGCTTACTTCTGACATGCCATGGAAGTGCCACAGGCTTCGCACTTTCTTTCCTGAATGGCTTTGGAAGAAAACTGATCTCCACAGACTTAGATGAAGTTGGAAAGGCTTTGATATCTTCCAGTCTTATTTGGTGGATGAATCATCATTCCTCAGTGCTGTACAAGCTTGAGACACTGCACATTCATATTTCCTGCCAGATGGGACTTGGTCTCCCTGGGCAGGTTGGTATTGTGTTTGAGATTTAGGGAACACCAGTTTGCAGGCACTATGTACAGTGGCCTGGGAGGGCTGAGCAGTGCATTGCTACTGTGACCCCATGCTCATTCCTGCCAAGATGCGCATATTCCTACTTATATTAAACCATAAAAATGTTATGCTTGGAAAATGGCATACAGGTATACCTTCATGGAGAACTAGATCTCTTCCTGCAGCATTTTTTTTTCTTAATATTCTAAATAAAATTATTTGAAACATAAATTTCCTCTCTGCAACACTTAAATCCTCAAGCCCAATTACAGCTCCTTTTGCTAGCCTCTTGAAACACATTTCTGCTCTTAAAGAGCCATCCTGCTAGACTGCAGTATGGATCAATAGATAAATCACAGCTGAGAGCAGTTTATGAGGCTGTTTGTTTAGGAAACCACTAGCCACCACTTCCCTAATGAAACAAAATCCATCAGTTCCTCATTTCTCTCTTGTCTTTAGGAGGCAGCAATTAAACCTTGCCACAGCCACCTATTACCTGTGGCCTGCACCCATTGGCCCCTCAGGACCTAGTGGAAAAACTGGAATGTGACCGTGTTCTAGACATAGTGGGGAGGTGCTGTGATTAGTTACCTTCGCACAGTGCAATAGTCTGCTGCACTCTGTTCTGTTCTGCTCCACTTCACCTGTGTTCGTGGCTAAAAAAAGCAATCTAAAACCATGCATGCAGCAGGCTAAGACTATTCATGTATGTCAAATATTAGCCTGACGATCAGAAGGCATGTCTGACTGAAGCACATGGAAAATCTGCAACGGACAGAAGATGCATCTATTTCAGGATTCTGGATGCTACTGCCAAAGCGTGAATTTGGCCCCTAAATAAGGGCAAGGTTTGATGGTAGGAGAAAGTAATTGCCTTTGCCTCTAAGTACTTCAAGATGAAAGGTGGAAGAAAAGGCTATTCTCAAAGTCACCATGAGGTAGTGTTTTAATCATACCAATGGACAACTGTTTTATTTTCGAAGTTTATGCTGTATTCCCAAATAAAGGTTTTCTCGTTTGACAAATGAAGTTAAAGTCTGAGTGAGAGGGTGCCTGTTAAGATAACTGGGGAATGTATTTGGAGACACTTGATATTTTGGCAAAAGTGGAAGATTCATACTTGGGCAGCACAAACTACATACAATAGCTATTTGAGTTTTGCCTGTAGTGCTTCCAACAGTTTAGCTTCAAGAGGTTTTTATGCATGACTTTTTAAAAAATCCTCTCAAAGATTAAAAAACAGATAGAAGTTAGATTTTTTTTGCTTGAATATATAAAGTTGCGTACTCTAATGAAGAGTCTTAACCTCTGTGGAAGACTTCCTTTCTAAGAGATACAGACAGCCACAGCCCAGCTCTAATGGTAGCATTTCTATGCTCTGAGAAAAGGCTATTAGGAAGATACTGCCTTACAGGGCTATAAAAATGAGTTAAAAGCCATTTTGCTGCTAGGTATTTTATATCTACAGCTACTCAGAAAGAAATCTGTCGCCTATGCTATAAATTTGAGAGAGAGAAACATGTACAACACATCTTTATAGGTAGAAAATGAAAAAAGAAAGGTTGTTTTATGTGTAATATATAATACCACAGACAGTTTTCAGTATATGAAAATACTATGAAATAGTTAAAGGGATATTATGTGTATTCCTTAATACCAAATGATGCAAGATCACCTGTGCATGAAAAATAATGACATTATCAAAGTGAACTGTATCTACTGAAGATATTCTGTAACTATAACAGAGTTGCTGCACTTACATCTTGGACATACTTTCATTCTAACTTCCTGATTTTGTGTGTTTCACTGTCTGCAATAAACACCCTTTGGCATAAAGCTTCTCTGCTTTTCCTGAAATCAGACTTTCAGAAATGGGCATGCTTCATTCATAGAGACTGTTTTGCTCTCTAGTGTATTTGTTACACAGCATTACTTAATCTATGAAGACTGTCTACGGCTAACTAGGTTTGACACAGTGGCAAACAGGGGTGCTTTGTCTGTGCCAGGGCATACAAATTAGTTTCCTCAGATACACTGAGAAATTGCTACATTGCATTCACGATCATTTCCCATGGCATTAGTATTCATTCTGGATTAGAGCTGCTTGTTTTACCTGTATCACACATTTGAGTTAAAAAATTCTTTCATATTTGAGGTAAGCAGCTTGTGGATAGATAAATATTAGTGAGGTATCTACAAAATATATTTATGGTCCCCCTCCATTTGTTATTTAAAAGACAACCATTCTGGTACAGTTATAGCCCACATAGAACAAAAAGAGGCTACCAAGCAAAGTGCATATGGAATCCTGCCACTCCGTAGCATATGTAGTGCTGCCTTTAAAGGAAACCGTGTTGTATCTGTATACCTCCATCTCCCTGTCCCCAAATCAGTAAGCAAGATAAAATTTTATGTTCTTCTGTAGCAGCCAGTATAACCCACCACAGTAGATAGAAGCTGGTTTAGATGCTCACAGATAAAGGAGAGGTTGCATTTTGAAGCCCTTACCCTCTACAAGCTAAGCTTAAACTGCCCCAAAAGCGCTCTAAACCATCCTGGCTGACTGTGCCAAAACAGTTCTGGTGCACTCCTAAAATACATCCAGATGACACTGCTGTATCAAAACCTAAAGAGACAGGTCTTAAAGATCTGCCTGATTTAGCAACATAGCCAAACACATTATGTAGCGTGGGAGTAGTCACCCAGTGAAGACAATTCATGGGTTTACTAGCAAAGCATTAAATAACCCAGTGATTAAGGAACTTAATTAGTGATCATCAAATCCTTGTGCAATATAACACCCTAGTATTTGTCTAAATTCAGGAATTTTCTTGTTATAAATGTAGCTGCCATGGTTTGTGATCTGTTCATGAGCTATTTTGTATAAAACACTGTAATAGCTTTGTGAATTACACCCACTATTTCACACTCTTTCTAACAGCAGTATTTTGGCAGTGATTTGCTTATTTTAAGTGTTCAGTAGACAACAATTTTTTTGCAGTCAGTAATTGCAACAGCTCAAATAATTCTAGCCTTTTAGTATCGATTTTAAGAGAACTTTATGAGGAGTTACATATGAATATTCAAGAAGCATTGTATTACAAATATAACTGGTGGAGTACAATATATCAGAATAAAAGAGAAAGATCCTGACGCACTGCAGCATACTTCTGAAATACGGCAATAATAATTCCTATTAGATTTCAGAAATAAGGTTGCTAGCACTAGCACTTGGATTTAAATCAAACTTATTCTCAATCAAAGTCTCAGTAGTGTAATTCCAGCATATATTCTTGTTAGCTTGCACTTATAAAACGTTTGCTTTACTCCAGGTTTAGCCTTGATGGTTTTCCTGAATCAGTTAGTCTTTCAGCTAAAAGCTTCTTTAATGACAATAAAATCAGAAGCTAATGCGTATTTGCTGTGGATAACCTGCCAGTCAACAGGTATTTACAGCAGACAGGTCTTCTATGTAGCAAACTGGGAAGGGCAGAAGAAAAGATAGGTAACCAGAGCTTGTTTCCATTAACAGAACAAGTTTCTCAATTGCTTAATCAGGCCGTACCCCAAGTTTTGTGGCTTCACATGACAGATGTATTATTTTGAGAAGCAAGGGAAAAATGCAAAAATGTATTTGCAGAGCCAGAAGTTGTGCAAAAGGAACAACTTCAAAATGGTAATTTCTGCAGTTTGCAGAAGATGGCAAGAGCAAAACCCAAAAGGGATACTGAAAAAACTAGCTATAAAAATGTACAGAAAAAGCCTGCTGACATATGTAAAGCACATAGAGCCTTCAAAATTTCATACAGGGAGGAAAGCAAGAGGTGATAGTATGAGCATTTTCTGCAAGTCTTCACCCGGTTATATGTATGTTTTTCTCCATTAAAATTAATATGCCACTTAGAAGTAAACCAAGATCCTCAAGTGATATGAGATGGTACAAAGCAATACTAATTGATAATCCCTGGAGACCCAGAAAAAAAAATCTAGCTCATTTAAGTCAGTATTACACATAGACTAGTCCAAATAATTACACAAAAACATCATCTGAGACAAAACATGACAGTTTAAAAAAGGCAGAATCTGAGATTTAGCATTTATGTCAACAATTCAGAAAAATGATAAACAATTGTGATCAACATACAAATCATAAATAGAAAGACCATCTGTTATTGGGATGAGGACCATAGAAGGACCACAATACTATTATGACAAGTTCTAGCCTATCTTTTATTCATTTATTATAATTGGAAGAACAACACACACTAAGGAGTATATTAATTATCCAAGGGATAATTTGTATATCTTAAAGCTATAAACTTATATGTGAAACAGAGAGAAAAGAAGATATATATGTATTGATAAACAGTCTTATTCAGAACAACATTTGGTAACTGATAATGTTTTTTCAAAGAGATGTCATAAAGATGAAACATAAAAAAAAGCAGGATATGCCTCTCATGGATCCATGCATGGATTAGTCATTGGCTAATCCTATAAAACACTGTTTCTGTTTAATGTAATTTATCTGAACAATATGACAAGCAACTGGCAAAGGAACACAAACATGATTACAGGTATTCCTGTTCTACTGTCAGCTATTAAGAATACTAATTTTATTCCCTACTTTACGTGTTTATGCTGACATGAATAAGCAATGATTTAACCTTTCTCCTTCTTAAGCAAATGATTTAAAGACATAATTACAAACAAACATTTAAAATTTGTTTAGAGTATAAACAGCATTTAAATGTATAAATAAATGATTAATGTTTCTTTACATTAAATACTTCTGAATTTATCGTATCACAAGAAGTAAAATAAAACTCATTTTCCTAATCCATTTTAATGTCATTTAAGGAGACAAAAAATTTCCTCTAAAATTTGTTCCCATGGCATGGTTTAAATAAGCACAAAACCTGCTGTAATTACTGTAAGACAGCTGAAAAATAATGATCTGCCTGCGTGTAGCTAAATGGGATTAAGTATGCACTGGATGAGATCTGCGCATGCTCTGTGCCTGTAATTGTATCAAGACTTTCACAAGACCTTCTTGAACACTCATATCTTCATGAACACTCAATGCCAAAATATCTATCAGAAAACATGGCCAGGTATTTAACTACTTAGGATTCTATGGAGAAATTTGGCTCCAATTTTAATACCGAGCTATTCTTTGAAAGTGGAGCTCAATAAACTATTTAATGTCTCCAATTTAATGCTTTACACACCTCAAGGATGGGAGCAAATAGCACGGTCCTCTACTTACTGCGCTCTGTACTAACAGTGCCCTACCGCCGTGCAGCCTACTCCCAGTGTCCACCACAGAGGGTGCTTAGCCAGGCCCAGGTGGGGAGGTCTTGATGCCACAGGAAAACTTCCAGAAGTGCCAACCTAGTTGTGGCAGCTACTATTTCTGCTTCAAGGTCTCTTCCCCATTGTTGCAAGGTTTTATGCTAGTTTAAACACTACTTCTCGAGCTAATGTCTCTTTATTTCAGAAGTGTCTTGATAATTATGACTGATGGTTGTCTTCCACTTTCATATGAGCTGTATTGGACAAATGTGTTCACAGCCCTTTGGTGAAGCCCAGTCATATACCCTATTTATGCTGCTGGTCCTACCTTGGCAGGAGCTGTTATTCAGGCTGTTTGCCATGGGTAGGCCTAGCTGGCACACTGTGTTCTTTTAGTTTTTGTGGATACAGACATTTACTGTTTACTAATAAACATGAACTAGTTGAGGTGACTTTTACTACAGACAAGAAGGGGGGAATAATTCTAATTGATTACTTTCTTTTCTCTTTTTAAAAAAGCTACAGGTTTTGTTCAGTGACCTTTCTAAGTAGCTCAGTGTTTTGAACTGCTAAGTACCACCATATTTAACATCACATTTATTACACCACAAAGTTCTGATGCCTCCTGCATCCACATGGTGATTCAATATCCAAGGATCTGTTAATTGGTTCTGACAGTAAAATTGGAACTTTTCTATAAAATATCTAGTGACCATTTTGAGGTTTGTCAGTCTTTTTGTTCCACAGGTACACAAAGCTGAGAATCCAGAAAACTGTCTTCCCTTGCAGGCATGCTTCAGTTCTTTCCCCTCCTCCCACCTTTATTTTATCTACTAAACTGAATGTATGCCCTGTTCTCAAAACACTTGCTCCTAATACAAAAGTGCATGAAAAACGATGGGAATGCTAAGTGGCATCTGAGAAAATCTTTGAATAAGATGAGCCTGAGAGCTCTTCAGAAGTTCAGACTTGCTCTTATAGGAAAAAAATATGAAATATGTCAGCCCCAGCTACTGTGACCACTCATTTATGCTAATGGGCTTTGATGGGAACTTCTCTCATCAACAATTTTTAATGCCTCTTCAGAGTGTTTCAGATTTTTAATAGGCCTAATAGTGTGGGGAACCGAAAGACATCCAGATGAATTATGCTTCCACAGAAAGATTATACTGTCATTCTCTCATTGTTACAACAGTAATTAGGGTTAGAGTGACCTCAAATGCACATCAGATCCTAAGTCATTCTGAGATCCATTTAGCTTTCATTATAACATGGTTTATTCTGCAAACACAACTTATTCTAAAACCTAATCTGTAAGGAAACAGGAATTGGACTCTAATGTGAATACAAGTAGCTAAAACAATGTTAAATAAAATAAAAAACATTTATAAAAATGCATTCATCCTTTAGAACAGCCAGTATCCTTCCAGGGTCAAAAAGAAAGTCTCTCAATAAAATACTGAGAAAGATTCCAATACAGTGGGCTTGTGCTGCCCCATACTTTCAGAGCAGAAAAACTGCCCTTTTGTAGGATTCTTAAAATGCACAAAGCGGCAAACAGGCAAAGACAATAGATCTAAATTGCATTCTTGCAAGGCTATGCTGGAGTCTGGCCAGAACTTTCCATTTACCCTGGGTCTCTGAGTAAGGGTCAGGCAGCAGCTGTACAGGGATGACTACTTCAACTTACCTAGGTCCATACCAGGACAGAGCAAAAAAATTGGCAAGATAAAAGAAGAACAATTTATTTATTTGGGCTAGTATTTCTGCCTTTCTTTATTGATTTTTTTTTTTTTGCATATGTTGGGGATGAAGTTTATTCTGGTTTGTGTTTTTTTTAAGTTTTGTGGGGTTTGGTTTTTGCATTTGTTTTTTGGGGGGTGTTGTTTTGTGTTTGGGGTTTTTTCCCATCTTCCTCTGGAGTATTTGTCTGTTTTGTATGGGGTGTCCCAGCACATGGCAGAGGGGTTGGAACTCAATGATCTTTAAGGTCCCTGCCAATCCAAACCATTCTATGATTACATGATAAAATGAGATCATCCCAATTTTCCAAAGATACTTAGACTTAAAAGTGAAATACAGACTCTAAAAGAGACTTCCTGAATAAGTCTTTTCTCATAGAATTTCACAGCTGAAAAAGGAGGATAAAAGTTCAAAGGGGCAGACACAAATGATATCATTAACACCACTGTTTACAAATAAGGAGAAACCATGAGAGAAACAGAAAATGACAACATATATGATCTCTTATTATATAATATATATATAATAATAAGGTCAGAAAAATCCATGCAAATCAAGATCTCTTAGAGGGTTTTTTTTAATTAAAAATCAAACCAAAATAAACTCCTGAAGGAAAACAAACTTTCTGTTTCCTGAAGAGAAAAAGATACTGGTGAAAAAAAAACCTAATCTGGCAGTTATGGAAAGTTCAGCAAAAGAAGTAGATACAACAGTATACGAAGGACAGGCAAGTGATTACCTCTATCCCTGAAAGTTTGGACATGCTGTGAATAGATAGATCCAAGATAGGTGCATATGTGAAAGTTTGGAAATGTAGAAATGCTAAAAAATGAACCACTGACAGTTTGTGGCACAAGGCAACAGAATCTTACCAGGTTGGCATTTGGCAGCTAATTAATTTAAACACAGACAGAATCACTACATATTGATACAAAAATGTTACAGAATCAATATATGCTAATGGCGAAACAGTTCGAATTAAGAACATTCAGGAAAGAGCCCCATTTAATACCCAGAGTTGCAAACCATAAAAAAATAGTAAACCAGCATGCTTATTCAGTCACATCCATGTTAGCATGTTAAAATTCTTCCTAAGAAGGATATAAAACCTAGCATTAAACAGTGTTCCAGCCTGATTAACAGAACCCACAAAGTAACTTGGTTTGCAATGGGATGTAGAGAATATAACTAAGGGCTAGATGCCACTTAATTTATTGTGTCCAGTGTTTCTTACTGGTTGGCTCTAGTGCTTCACAGCAGCTTGAGTAACACTGGGATTTAGATCTGGGTTAGAGCTGACAAATCTGTGCCATCAGGTCTAACCACATTCATTCAATTCTGCCTTACATTGCCAACATTGAAACAGCAAGTGAGAATACCAGTTCCAAGTGAAATCTGCCAGCAAAATCACAGAGAAAGAGCAATAAGAAGTCAGAGATTTTTATACCTATGCCAGTTCAGAGCCTCCAACACAGCAATTTTGAGAAATGCATTGTTTTTAATTAAAAAGCTTTAGAAGGTTTTTGAAAAGGACACCCTACGCACTCCCTCAAAAGGCAGGTCTGCTGGTGGCAAGGACAAAGAAAACAGAGCCATCTAGAATCTTTGTCTAAAGCTGTTCTCTTTTCTGTAGTATAGTGCTACAAGTTGCTTCATTAAAACCATAACTGTGGGTTTGTTTTTTTTTCCCCCAAGAAATAGAAGAGAAACTGACTTTATAAGAGGTGCATTCCTACAGCCATAGGTAATTAGCAAACAGAAAACTGTCAGAAGACTTTGGCAAGCCCAGGCAACAATGACTCACAACAACAATTTTTTGAGCCAAGAAACTTTTTCTATACCTCTTCAGTCCCTCCTTTCTGTTATATTCTATGGCTTTCAACTTTTCACTTGGTTCATCTGCAATTGCTTGTCTCACACTTGAGCACAGAAGTCAAATGACTGGGGTAAATTTTAAAGGAACAAATAAAACCCCACTCCCCTAGCAGCTTTGGGTCCTTGCTAAGCAACAGCAGGATGTTCTCAGTGTAAGACCTGATGACAGGATGCTTATATTTGATATTTACTTGCTCACCTCTGTCATCAAACTTTAATATCCAGGGAGTCAAGCCCTCAAATAAGCCAGAACGCTCCTGGATTCTACTAACCCAGTCCTCGTTTTAGCAACTCTTCATTGGAGATAAAGGAAGTGACGCGGCCTATTTAGTTGATCACCAGATAAGTACTAAGGTGAGGTTTAATTCTGTCTTTGGTATTAACTTTGCAAAATCATCCATATGTGACCTTGAGCATCCTAGAGAAAGGATATTAGCCAAAGTAATCCACTAAGTATTTTGGTCTCTCTACAATGATCTGGAATTAATAGATTGTAAATTATGTATCTTTATTCTCTCCCATCTTTATTTGCAGTTAGTATGGTAATAAAAGTTGTTTCTTAAATATAGTATGAATTATGAAAGGTTTCATGCAACAATTAAATTGGCATTCATTCAGTTTGGACAAAAATCAAAAATATGTGAGGGAGTGATAATACTCTTCTGATTATCTAAGTAAGTTAATTCAGATATTATATACCAATGCAGCTTGAGAGCCTTATAAGACTTATTGGATTACAATATCCCTATAAAAGGGTATCATCCGCAAACAAAAAGGATGAATTAAATTAATTGCCCACGATGAAAAAAAGGATCAGATTGAGCTAGAAAACTTGGTCAGTCTCCTAAAGTTTTTGGTTAGCAGTCACACCTCCAGCTCTGGCTTATCAAAGGATTTCCTTTCTGATATATATATATTGTTTTATCTTGTTATTTGTCAAGAATGAAAATCTCCAGAATGGTCACATGGCGATACATAACTCTGACAGAAGTAGCTACTAGTAGTAAAAAAGTAGACAACATAGTATAAGAGAGACAAAGGAGATAAAACACACCAGACTGAATTTGCAACAGAAACAAAAATGTTTGTGGGAAGCAGTCCCTAACAGTAAATCCCCTGGATTGTCAAAACGAATCAAAAACCATAATCCTGGAAGAGAGAAAGCCTAGTCTGGGAAGCCCTGATCTTATTTCACTTGCATAATAACAAAAGAAAATCTAGTGCCTCAATCACACACAGTAACTTTTGTGTTTATAGTTGCAAATGATATGAACTCTAGCTCTGGGAGGGACTCTTAGTTTCTAAAATAAGACCCTAGAATTTATCTTCTTCAGTAGCTACCACTGCTAGTAAATTTGGTGGTAGATTTTCCTGACTCAGCTTGAGCTCTGGGCTTGCTTCAATGAGTGATAATTCTTTAGAACTCTCACCCACATTAGCTGTAAAAAGAGCCCAAGGTGACAGAAGGCTCTTGTCAGCTTTGCCACTGCAACTCAACATATAATGAATTTCAGGGAGCAAGTCATTTTGAGTCCCTGAAAAGGAAAATCTGGACACAGGAATTCCCCTCCCAACCTTACACTCCCATACACTCCTAAACATAAGAGAACAGCAAAAAGCTTCTTGCTTGTTTGCTGTCTTCTTAGCAGAAACAGGTTGGAATTGAACCTGCACACCGCCTACATTTTATTTCTCATTAGTCCCCACTTCTGAGTTTGTTACTGTAATTAAGAGCTGCTGCATGTTTAGACTGAGGGTGTTAAACCTTAAAAACAGGAAGTAATTGATTTAGGCATACCTCTCTCCAGCTCTTTCTAAATTACAGCTGGACTGGTGCAACTTGCAAACAGTCCTCAATCTGCACCTCTTCAACCTTTTCCTGAGCTGTCAACGCATTTGGCAAAGCAAGCATCACTCCAACCCGACTCCTACACTCAGGAGAGAACATTCATCCTGTTAGTGTCATGCCAACTGCCCAGAACACCTGCAGGCAGAAATACATCCTTTCCCACCTTCTTCTGGCAATGCATTACACCTTGACCTAGACACTGTTGCTTGCCACGAAGGCAATTAATATTTTATGACTTTGGTCTCTAGCCTCTGTTATGATTCTCAAAAATGTCTGGTAATTCCAACTACACAGCTCTTCTGAGATATTCCACTTGCCAGCTAAGAAAATGAACTTGATTCTCGCTATTTTCAGGAGAGACTATCAAATAACATTTCGATTTGCTTACAGCCTACATCTCAGTTCAAACCCAGCTAAGAGAAGGCATTGGAGAACTCTCCTTACTGTGTTAGCAGCTTTGAGTCACTCAGATTGCTCTGAACTCTGCATCAGAAATGCTTATAAAACCAAGCTTTATAACATATGTCTAGTGAGAACCTAGCAGATAACTTTGTCAAAAAATTTGCAAAATTTGTCAAAAACTTTGGCAAAAAAAAAAAAATCTATGTTTATTCCCTGGAATATTTGCAGACACCTGACCAAATGAATACTTAGCTGCTTTTCCCAAATATGTATTTGTTGGAAGTTTTCAAAGGGTTAAGGGCTACATCTAATTGCTAATAAAGTTGAATAAAATATTCTCAATGGCATTAATGGTAATTGTTTCAGGCTCCAAATCAGTTAAACCATTTATTAAATATTGTTTAATTAAAAACTAACACCTAAAACAGTTGCTATCTTAAGGCTTACTAAGGAAAAGGTGATTCTTAAAAATATTTTTTTTGATTCTCTGGCTATAACATAGAAGAGGCTGGACTGAGCTTCTGTAGTAGAATAAAGCATTTATCTTACTGAGATCAACCTTGCTGTGATAACTTTAATTTCAATTGAGTTACGCCAGGATTGCAGCAGATCAGAATATTTGAATATTTTATAGTAGTCTGAGCTCAAAATGTAATATGTGCTCTTCCTTAGAGAAGGCTCTTCCTTACTTTCATATTAGTACATTTTCAAATACAGCATGTTGAGAATTTTAAGCTCTTGGAGCTGGGACTGTTGGTTCTGTGTTTGTGCAGTGCCTAGCAGAGTGTAGTTCCAATACACAAATAGGGCTGACGGGTATTCCAGTAACACAAACTGTAAGTGATTTACTTATGTTTCACATGTCTTCATATCACAAAAAATACGCTTCTTCTGTCATGTGCAAAGGGTTGTATCGATTAAGCAAGCGTGAAAGGCACCAAAGATCTACCTGACAAGCCATATAGCAGATTTATTTATAAAGTGGTGTACTTTCAGATGTACTGCCTGAGAACAGGCTTGTCAAACAATTGCGTGGTCTACAAACACACAATAGTCTTAATATAGCAGGAAGCATATATAAAATGCTTTACCCTTGCTGTACCAGTACCCTTGCTGTCTGCAAGTCCCTTACTGAGAGCCCAGAGCTCTCAGCAGTGATGAATGTCCTAATGACAATATTTAGTTAAAATTTGTCAACTAAGGAATATGTCTTTTAAAAAATGTCATGCAAATGGTCTGAGAGGGTTCTAACAACCACCCAAAGAAATGAGCAAGAGAATTCTATTCACACGTTTTTACTCATAATGCGTTTTTCTTTCTAGTAAATGGTTTAGTATTACAAGATGTAGGAAATTCAGTTCAAAAGCTTTATTCAGCCATGCTAGTAGTTTCATTAGGGCAACTAAAATATATATGATCTATATACATTAAATACTAGCAAAGCAAAATTCTGCAGACCCAGGACATATAATACTGGATTGATGACCACCCTGCACAAAGTGCGAGGGGCAAACATGCAGCAAATTACAAGCATAATGGAACCCCAGGGATTTTCTTCCTTTTAATTTTCTGCCTATTTCCACCGGCCACATAGCCATGCCCATGGATCCCCTTGACCTGGACACTAATCCATGGACTGATTTCCCAGGTGACCTTGGATGGGCATCCCACAGAGGTGCCTAAAGTCCTGGGCCAGAGGTTGTGTCCTGGCCTTCCCTGTTTCCTTGTTGGAGGCAGTGGGACAGGCCCTAACTGGCAAGGAATGCCCAAGAATCCCTTGCAGCTCCTGATTCCCTGGCCAACCATCAGCTCACACCACACCCTGATATTCAGTATTTAACAATTTTATGTCATCTTCTTTAAGTACTAGGTAATACACATTTCTTAAGTCTCTCAAAAAATAAGCCAAAATCAAGAAAACTTAAAAGCACCCAATACAGACATACATAATTTCCTAAGGACCAGGGGCATGAGTCTTTTTTAATTGGTATTTTAAACTTCAAGACTGAATTAGTAACCCAATTACAATTCTTAGCACCTTAATAATTCATTTGAAGAATTCAAAATTATTTCCCATCACTAAGTAAAGTATGGAGGCTAAGATTTATTGTTTCCAGTTGAAACCTATTCTGATTTGCAGTCAAACCGTAACATCCATTCCATCAACCATCCTAAATGCAGGGAGAAGCAGCTATACGGTAGAGGAAATCATCTTTATATCAGCTTTAGTAAAAGACTGAGGTCTTTTTGGTGTGACAGGGTTACAGCAGAGGTTTCAAAATGGACAAGACATTAATGAGGCCATTTCTACTTGCCTTCCCAACAGAAAAACAGTTACTCAAGACAAGTTCTACATGAGGAAAAAAAAAGGGAAAAAAAAAAAGGAAAAAAAAAAAAGTCAAGCAGTTCTTTACCAAGTGCCAATAGTACTTTTTTTCCTGCTCACAGACTTAGGCAGTTAGTTTGCAAATTTCTCAAAGGTTTCTACACCCAGAAAAGATAGAGATAGCAGACATTCAGATCTCTTATATCACAGACTAGACGGGAAAGCACAATAAAAAGAAGGCTCAACAGCAGACAGTATCACAGAAGCTTCAGGCTTTGTAAATAGTGTCTGAGTAAGGGACCACCTATCACTGCTGGAACATATTCTAATTCACTTTGGAAACTGAAGTGCTTATTCCAGATCTTTCAGTGAGAGTACGATGAAGTTAGATTCTAATGTAAAATTCACTGAAGCTCATGGAGAGGTCTACTTGAGTTTCAACAAGCACTGAATCTACACTTCCTTCACCTCCACGCTCAGTCTGTTAGAGACAGATCTGAACCAGCACTTCTGGATGAGAGCTGCGCTGTAAAAGTCACCATGAATGCTAGAGAGGAATGCAAATTCCTCAGTCACTGGGCCTTCATCACACCATACACACACAAGTCTAGATATGTCCTGGTTTCAATACCTATACACTGGGTAAGAGACAACCAGTGTTTCTAAAAACTGACCAAGATGACCCCAGGAGATTAATATAACTTTGAAATACATCAGGCAGCTATCATGGGTATATATACTGAAAAGTTTCTGACTTCGTGTGTAGAAGACATCACAGTAATTCAATAGTGACATGACAGAGAAATGAAAAATTGGGGCCTCAAGACAAGCAAAGACAGCAATATTTTTCAAGGCACTATTTGCACTAAAGGCTAATTAAAAAGGGAGGAAAAAAGTGTTTGCCAGATGTAATGGTAATCTGGAAGCACCTTCAGATTGGATCTCTTTGAGGAAAAAAGGCATTAAAATATTTAAAACAGTCCTCACAGCATATACCAGAAACTAGAGATAACTATTTCAGAATTCTTATTAGTTGTTAAATGTGCTATATCTTGGGAATTCTTTTGATTCCAATTGGGCAATATTCAAATAAAATTTATATCACCATTAATTCAAATACTTCAGATTCATATTTTATAGTAATCAATGAATAATCTGATGTTAGAATGGCTACATATACATTTTTCTGAGAATATACTTCAAGTTCTTCTAGAATAAGCTTTCTCTCCCTCCCAAAAGGACATATGAAAGATAAGCAATTTTATAGGAAGTCTCTGAAGAGCAATCTTTTTTCTTTTCAAAGAATTTGAGATCTTAAATCAGATGAAAATTAATCACATGCAAATGTGAGATGCAACTCCAAGATTCAGCCCAGCCTCCTTATATACAGCTGCAGCTGATCTCTGTCCCTTTCTAGGGAGTCAGGAAATTAGTTTGAAGCCTGCTGCTAATACTTCCGTTGTGATTTCAGGATTTGAAGTTAGCAAGTGAACATGTCTTTGAGGCTTGATACATCAGGCAGGGGACTTGAATCACTGAAGTGATTAACTTTGTCCATCAAAGCAGCCCTAAGCTTTCACACTGAGCTTTTAAACTTGTGGAATGGAGAATCAAAATAGGATGATAATTGTCAATACACTGACAGCACAAAACTTTGAGTCAATGCACCTCTCCATAATTCTTAATAGAAGTCTCTAGATTTATTAACAGGTATGCTAGAAAAACTAGACAAAGTGTTAGTAGTGTTGGTTTAGCTGATTGGACTGCACATTAGCAATTGCACTGTTGTTCAGCAGTTCTGAGCTTCTAAAAGGAAATTCTGACAGGAGAGGGCTGCAAAGAGGATAAGGAGGATTAATTTAAAATGTACATTTTATCTTTTTACTCAGAAAGCCAATGTTCCAGTAATAACATCTATGCTTGAAAGATAAAGGTAAAGCAGTAAAGAGCCAAAATCCATTAGTACAATGAGTACTTCCAATTTTAGAAGTAGCAAGTAACCCTGTTCACATAGGGGTTAGCTAAACAGTTATTTTAAGGACTTACTATCCTTAGTAGAAAGTTAATAGAGCAAGTGTCAAAAGCCTTTCATGATTTTAAAAATTAGAACAGTCTGTCTCCACTGTGTAGCTGTCCTTTATAGAGCGCCTTCACCCTCTGAAATGTAGAATGTGAAGTTTATTCAGCTCCTAGAACCTAGCACATCTGTCCTGAAATCACAATATCTACATATCTCAATGGCACATGGCATTAGGCGAGTATACTATCTACTTAAAGCAGCACAATTCCTCTTTTCAAGTCATTTACATCATTCACAGCAGCAGTAGTTATAAAATACAGTCACTTAGAAACAGAAATTCACAGCACACTTCAAAAACATCCCTTTCTGGAGAGAAGAGCAGAGGCCATAAGTAGTTATTAAAGCTGCAGAAGAAAACAGTGGAGGAAGGAGAGGGAATAAAGTGTAAGCATTGGCCAGATTTGAACTTAAAAGCAAAAATTCAAACCAAAAGTTTTGTGTTATGTTAGGCATGGAAAGTTTTGCTAATCTCTTTGGGAAATCACACAGGTGTATTTGAAAGTAGAACTAGGTTTATAACATCCATGGTTCAGGGGATGATCTGATGGTTGCGTCTACACATTTCATTTGACTTGTGCAAGAAGCTGAACACACTTGTCAATCAATCCTCTGACCTGCAATGACAGCTTTCACTTGCTGTTCAGTCCAGCATATAGAATTTTTTTTTTTGGACTGCAGCTACCATCAACTCCCACTTGTCTGTGGGTGGTTTGCCCAAGTTATAAACTAACAGTGCCATCTATTGCACATAGGTTCTGGTGCAGACATGAAATTTGTCTCTGGGTAGGGCTGCCTCAGGTTCAGCAAGATCCTTTAGTAGAGGTGCAGTGCTTTGCAAACCAAGTACTTTTCTTCCAAAGCTTAAATGGGCTTTGAAGTAGAGTGTCAATCATGGCCCGCACTTGAATCTAGCTTTACCCCAGTTTTAACTAATTCCAGTGGTCTTGCATGGATTTTGGAAGAAGCCATTTGAGTCCCTTTGTATTGTTCTTCCCAGCATGTCCTCTAATGACAGATTCTCCTAGTTACAGAATTCTCACCTTACATCAGGCAACAGAGAAACATCGTGCATGCTCTTGCCAAGTTTCTGACACATATCTTGCTTTTCCAGCAATCTATTAGAGATATGAATTAACAGCTATGAGAGATAAAAGAATGTTAAGCCTTTCCAAAGCCTTCTGTCACAAGGCTTTGTCCTTTATTGCATTGACAGAAAAGAAGGAAAAAGCCCTTTCCTTGGGTGTGGCAGACTAAGAAAAAAACTGTTGTCTTCAGAACTGGTCCCTCATGGCTGTTACCCCTGGGTCTGTCTCACTAGGCACCATCAACAGCCCAGGAACCCCCAAGTGTAACACTATGCACAACAGTGAAACAGCAGACACCAACAGGTGTCTTTTAGAAAATCAAATCAGAAAAATCCAAGTTATCTCCCTTATATACACAGTGAAACGCTTTTACACTTTTCTTACACTCTTCTACCAGCTACTGTCATATTTCTCAGAAATTCATTTACTCTGAGCAGGCCTACTCACAATCACTATTCATTAGCAGTAGCACTAATACAACCATGTGTTTAATTGTTACTGTATATTTTTAAGCACTATACCTTGACCATTCCTAGCCTGCACAGCCTCATCCTACAAAAATACATGGACCTCTTGCCTCACTTCTTCAACAGTCTACAGATACTCTAGTCTCTTATCCAACTGCTCTCCAGCTTCACCCCCACATTCCGCATTACACCATCAAGAAAACTGCAATAACATTTATTTTTCAGATCACACTTTATCAGATTAAAGCATGAGCACAGCTTCGGCCCTCCCAGATCAGTATGAGAGAATGCCCGAGTCCAGGTCCCAAGCAGTTCTGTTTCTTTCAGGTTTGGGCTTTGCTGCATATGTACATGATGAGAACAAAGGAAGAGAGAAGAAAGGGTGATCACTTTACTAACCTCAAAGGTTGCATCTACTATCCAATATTAAGCAGTTTACTTTAAAACAAAGTTAGTGGAACTGTATTTGGGATCTTAGTTAAGTTTCTCTGACAGAATGAAATATATATTGAATCTTTCTCTTACCTGTCCCTCCCCCTCAGCCCCTGATAGTAGTCAATATTGACTGAAGAGTTGAACTGAAGTGGTTCATTTTAGTAAAAATCTGAGCTACTATCTTATTTTGACAAATAAATACTTGCCAAAGCTGTTTAAAACAGGTTCCAAATAGTTTATCAGACTCACTCTTCAGATGTACTCAATATTTATAATGAGAAATGGACAGGAATGTTATATGTTATACTGTTGACAGCATGTTCAACTTCGCCCTGGTGAATGTTACTGTATAGATGATCTCATTATACAGATCAGCTAAGAAATGCAAGCAGATGAATATGTGCTGTCATTAAGTCTCTCCTTCTTGTTTCAGCATTAAAAAAACAAAACAAAACCCACCCCCTCTTTCTGTCTTTATCTGCTTGAGTCAGCACAGATCTATCACCTGGCTTTTGGTAGCAAATAGTGTTTCATTTTAACCTCTGATCAGACATAAGAACAAAACTTTTTAGGCTTGATGTTCCTTAGCGAGGCCTTTATTTTTGTGCATTATCTCCACAATAACCTATAATTTTTATATTCTAAGAGTAAACTAATACTGTTGGAATAACTGTAATTTAGCTCTGATTATGTTGGTGAAAGTGTATTTCACAAGAAAATGACTTTTCAGATACCATAACTATTTGGATATTCAAGTCCAAATGGCAATATTATGCACATCTGCACTTCAAACCTTTTTTGATTTGATTACTCAGTCTTAAAACAACAAAACCAGACCCCCCTACCCACCCAATTTTTAGAGTAAGCCTCAATTTTGATTGAATGGTACCTTTGAAAGCAATTCTACAATTCATTTGAAATAGATTTCTATTTAGCATCTAAAACAATTTCCCATAGATGACATTATACCAAATGTGATCCCTATTGCCTTTGTAGTAGCAGAGAACTTATGACTATAAAAAAAAAAGTGAGAGAATCATAGGCTGTAGCGTGCTACAAAATGGATCCTGGGGGGAACTAATAACTTCCTGTGGAGCTGGAAACTAGAATACTTTTTTTCCCCCCCCCTTCCCTCCCCCATAGAACAACAGATATCCAGGGGATGCTCTGCACTTGTTATTTCTGAATTAAGAAAACAACAGGCTGGATGAGCACGTGATGAAATTGCTCAACACTAAAAACAGCACATACATTCTTTGGGATCTTAAAATAATCTCCCAAGGGAACATTGTGGTTCTTCTTTGAGACTGAAGACTACATGAATGCCAAATAAAGTTTCCATGTACTGACTAATCCACTAGCTATCTATCATTCTGCCAGTCTGTTTCCATTTCCAATTCTCTTTGTCTTTTTTTTGGAGTAGCTACATAGACACCAATGGCAACAGGTTTTCCTCTTGGGGAAATGCCCCATTAAAAGACATTCTTCAGTGGCCCCTGTTCTACCTTTAATGCACACATAACAGTCTTGCTCCTAGTATTTTCAGTTTGAGCTATTCTAGGCATTTAGATCCAAATCTGTACTGCATTTCTCAGTGTGTATCTGTGAAAAAATAACTTAAGTGAAATGTATGAAAACTGGAAAAACACTAATTGTTAGTCATAGCTATGGAATCAAACTTATCCTATTTCTAGATAAGACAACTGTCTTACCTTCAACTAGAACTACAACCAGTGGCTTAAGTAGTTAAAGAGAACCCAAACTGCATCACAAAAACATACAACATTGAATAGTCTCAGTATTCAGAAGGAATAGATCTGCTGTGACTCATAAGCTGGCAGAAAATTTATCAGAAGGTAAATTTTTCAAGGGAAATCCCGATCTTTAAATAAAATCTTTCATAGAGACTTATTTTTGGCAAAAATGTCAGTTTCTGAATAAACACTGAATGCCTGAAACACAGTAAATATTAGCCTGCAGTAAAAATAGAAGAGAAAGTTCCACTACACAGCTTTGATTATATAAAAGACCAGGGAGACATGACTTTGAGGCACTTTGATTCAAAGCTGAAATTAAGGGATGAAATGTTTTTACCAAGTCTTGACATCCCTTGTGAAGACAGACAGATCTAATTTACTGACCTTCAAAGCACTAATTTAAAACATTATAGTTTTGCCTTCTACATTTTCTATGAAGTAATTTTAAACTTTAAAAAGTACATCATCTCTGTATGAACCAGAGAAAACAATAAGAAACTCACTTCCTCAAGCCCCCCTCGACTTTATATTAATTGCCAAACTTTTGGTTTAGGTCTAAATGATTGTGAGTTCAAAACTTTGAGGCTTAAATTCTAGTTTTTAATCCTTTCAGAGATAGGAAAATCTAGTGAAATTTAGTGAAATCTAGTGAAAAGTTAGGATAACCATAATCTACAACACTGGCAGAGCAATGGACAATTTAACTGTGTTGCAACTGTGCCCAAGTTTCCACTAGTGATATCCAAAATACTAAAATATTTGAAAAGTCTCCTTATCCTAATGTAGTAATTGCTAAAAATTGAAAACGGTGTTTGTGGGCACAAAACCAAAGGCAGCAGGAATGAAAGCAGCCAGAATATATTTTAATTTAAAAAACCCCATACAATTATGAACTTTTAAAATATTATCACACATACAGTATTTATCCAATATTCAGAAAAGTCAATGAAATCAATTCCATTGGTTTCAGTTCACTCTGAACTGCAGTCCAAGCACATCAACAGCAACAAGTATTAAAAATATAGGCAGAAGGCAGTAAGCAAAATGCCATGTTAATCTGATTCTACTGCAGTCACCTGCATTCTGAGCTTGTGACAAAGCACATAAAACAGCTTCCCAGCTAACAAAATTTGGAAATGAAAGATCCAGCTGACAGCCCAGAGCACATTCCCCTTCTGGGAGTGAAAAATGGGGGAATTCAGTAGTTTATCTGGCTGAGTCCAGGTCAGTTTCTTTGCTAATAAAAGCCTTTGTGAAGAAAGCTAGAAATCATAGAATAGTTTAGGCTGGAAGGGACTTAAAAAGTTCGTGTAGTCCAAGTGCCCTGCAATAAGCAGGGACATCTTCAACTAGATAAAGTTGCTCAGAGACCCATCTAACCTGACCTTGAATGTCTCCAGGGATGGGGCATTTACCACCTCTCTGGGCAACCTGTTCCAGTGTTTCACCACTCTCATTGTAAAAAAAAATTCTTCGTTATATCTAGTCTAAATCTCCCCTCTTGTAGTTCAAATCCATTACCCCTTGTCCTATTGCAATAGTTCCTGCTAAAAAGATTGTCCACAACTTTCTTTTAAGCCCCTTTTGAGTACTGAAAGGCTTCAACAAGGTTTCCCCAGAGACTTGTCCTCTCTGGGCTGAACAAGCCCAACTCTCTCAGCCTGTCCTCATTGGAGAGGTGCTCTAATCCTCTGATCATTTTTGTGGCCTTCCTCGGGATCTGCTCTAACAGGTCCATGTCTTTCCTGTGCTAAGGGTTTCAGTAAATGATTGTCTGCCCCTTCTTTCCTTGGGAAATTATTTTAAATAGAGACTTTACTGGTGGCACCTGCCTCTGCTCCATCCCAGCTGTGCATCTGCATCCAAACATATTTCCAAGACTGACCAGTACTCGCTCTGCCTGCATTTCTTGGCTTAGACTCAGACCTGGCTCATCACTGCTGATGGTCACTGATCTACATCTGACCCTCATCCCTCCTGGTTACCCCTCCCACCTGCATTGTCATCATGGCTCTGATGACAGGCTACTCTTTCCCAATAGCTAGTTCTTGCTGCTTCCTCACATCAGCTTGGAACAGGAGGCTTATGACACGATTACACTTTAACACTGACAAAAGTAGAAGCCATTTGTGGTTTCTAGACATGCCCTCTAATTTTCCTATTGGAAGTCTTAGGCCAGCTACACACTAATGTATTCCCAATATAAGTTGAAGACACCTGCTGCAAAAAGGAAAAAATAAAAAATCTGGTTTAAGAAGTAAAGCCTTGAAAGTTGAGTTGTGAACTTGCCCATGCAATGTAGACTGCATTACTCTAAAGGGTATATTTGCAAAACAAATTTTTAAATTATTTTTCTGTTTTCTCCTCTCTAATACATTTCTCCCAAACCTTCAGAAGTATCCAATACCAAAAGAATTTAAAAAACAAAACCCTGCATTACCCATATGCTCAGAGTTTTAATTTTTCCTATACAGTTTGAATTAATTTCTCCCTTTCCTAAAATAAATAGCAGTTTTGCCAAATTAGGATTGGGACCAGAATCTTTAATTAAAAAGAGACATTTTTCACTTAAGTTTGGCAACGATTAATACTTTTGCATTCCCATTTGTATGGGCTAAATTGCTTTGAGCACATAAATTAATACATTCAAAAATCAAAATAGTGTCATATGTTCCACTGCCCTTCTCCAAAGATAATGTGATCTATTAAAAAGAGCTACTGTTTCTACAGGAAGGCCTGTGACAATACAAATTTTTATTTCTGGCTTTCATTTCTCCTTGGATGTTCAAAGGCAACACCCCTCTTCTTTCCACCTCTTGTTCATTTTTAAGTACCTCTCAACAGTTTTTAATGCAGGAACTTGTGTACATCAGCAAACCAAATAGAACTGATAGTATTGAATATGCAAAAAGAATACTAAAAGGAAAAGATTGAGATTTTTCAGTCATCCTTTCATTTCAACATCTGCATACAGCACTTCACTAGAGTGGACATTCTTCTATTTTTCTACCATGAACCCAACATTTTGGCATGACCGTCAGTCCCAGACTGTTTATGTAAGAACATACTGCTAAGGGAACTAGTGACAATTTGTCTTCATTAAATAAACAATCAAATTTGGATAGTCTGAAGCAATAGGGAATAAATTGTGCCATCCATTGCCAGGAGAGTAGCAGCAGTAACTCAAGACTTTTTACAAGAATTTCTTGTTTTCAGAAGATTAAGCATCTAGCACACTGTCATTCATTAAGTGCACTTTTACATTCATGCAAAAAGTTGTTCACAATTTCCAGAGAAAGCTGTTTTTAAAAAATGATTGAGTATTTGTATGTCAATGAAACAAAACAAGAATATAGGGTTTTCCTAGTATTTAAAGTTACTCTATACTGAGGCTTTTGAAAATAATTTCTCTTTAAGGTATTTCAAGAAAGAGGAGAGTTAAATTTGGATACTATCCACAGACAATCACATGACTTAAAGAACATATTGTGCATCTACCTTGAAATGCCAAGTGACTGTGTCATTGCTAGTTAACTATACTTTCCTAAATAAAAAATAAAAGCCCCAAGTATAACATCAGTAAAACATTTGGGGGTATAAAATTGTTCTCTTATGTATTTTTTTCAGAAAACTCTTTATCTGCGTTCCTCAGTCCATTTGCAGACAGAGAAGCAAATGAACAAGGAAATAAGGCAAGTTATTCAGAATGGCAGAGAAGGAATCAGAGCCCATTCTTTTCACCCTGCTGATAGTTCGATCCCCCTTTACCCACTTATTGCTAGCTCAAAACAAGCATCTATTCAAGTAATATCTTAGCAGAAATGGGCTAATTTTATCAGTTCTCTTATTTTAAAATATGTACATGTGTTCCACTATATGATGTAACATTCAAAACTGACTAAATAATATAGTGATCTTAAGATATTTTTAGCAAGTTATTTTACAGCTGGAACATTCCTCACAAGTAGCCTGCAGAAGCCTCTCAGCTCAGATCTTATTGTAGACCCCAACATTTTTTTTCCCCTCCTTCTTACTGTTTATGTCCTTGTGTAACATATTCAGTCATTCTGTTTGATTAAAAAAAATAAAATTAAAATTAAGAATCCAGACTTACACAGGAAAATGCTTCATTTGTAATTCTTAGCCTAAGTACCTTTTCAAACCTGGCAAAGAGCCTAATTTTCTTGGGTTTCAATAAGATGCAAGGTACAAAGTGCTCAATATTCATTGAGTTTTTTAAAAACATAAGAGCTTCCTGGTTGCTCACCCACTCCTGGGCTAGAGGGCGAGAGAAGAATTTGAAGGTCTACCTATTGTTATCTCCATACTCCTGTCTGGTCAACACAAAGGAAAAGAAATAAGCAAGTATGCTTCCCACCACACTTCCAGGCACATAGTGGAAGAAGCTGGAGGTAGAGGGCAAAGGGGACATTTTCAGTCCTTCCAAGAATGTACAAGAATTCAAGTCTCAATCTGTCACTGTGCCTTGCACAGTTTTTATGTTCCTTTTTTTAGCATCTTTTTTTTGTCCTTTCCTTCAATGTAGTGTAATTGAAGTAATGCAATAAGAAGCAATGTTTTGACAAGGAAAAAAAAAAAAAAATCAAGAAAAGACTATGAAACTGTTCCTTTTAAAACAATTATCAAAGTCCAAATTCATTTTTACAAGGAAATCTGAGCTTTAACCTTGTAATTAATGGAGATGATTCCAGAAAAAGGACTAATTTTTCATATAGTATGACAGATCTTGTTTTCCAGAAAAAGAGTTAAGGAGGTTTGTGAACATTCTGCTAGGTTTCAGTTGACATAAAATGTTTAACACCAATGCCTCCAAGAAGTAATTTTATTTCATACCTTCATGTGTAGCTGAATTTTCTCCAGGGCAGAGGATGTAGACTGAGTATCAGGAGCTGGGAGCTGCAAAATCCAGACACAGAATATTTTACTATATTCAATTTATCTCCCTTGTTTTAAATAAGAGAAAATTTTGCTAAATGTGCAGGCAGATAATTTGGTTTCTGTTATTTTATTACTTTTAATTAGGATTGTCATTTATAACATGTACAAGGGCACAAGGTGAAACAACTTCATTAATTACATAGAGGCACCAAAAGAATTTTCCAAATGTACATTGAAAGAACAACCATCAGGGGTCCAGTAATGAGCTCACATATGTCCCAAGAGGAAAACAGCAGGTTATTAACACACTATTTAGCTTTAATAAGATTTTCTTACATCCATTTTTATGATTGAAGTCGATAAAATTTAACTGCATTGCAAGACCTACATGGAACTGTCCCCTACAATTCCTGCTCTCCAGAACACACAAGTGGGTAAACAACTGGAGAAAAGCCAAGAAAAACTTTCCGGTCAATGTGAAAGTTCAACTCTAATATATCTAATGATACTGACACCACTACTTTACTGCCATTAAAAATGGGAATGTTAGAAACCAGTCCACTGTAATCAGTAGAACTCTATCAAGGTAAAGTGTCTCTGAACATGGAGTTCATCAAGCAACCAGCATGCATGACACAAAGACAATTCAAGTTTATACCTGTCCCATAGCTATTCTCCCTGGGCTGAGAAGGTCCATTCAAGTGAACTGCAGAAGTGATTTCTGCCATGAACAACTGTGGAAGAGAGGGAAAGGAAGGGAAAAGACATCAATAAAATATTCAATAAAGATTTCATTGTGTGTATACTTTTAAATTGACTTGAAATTAGGTTCACCACCACATTTCTCTCACAAAAGCAAAGTCCGGACAGAAAATTGCAAAACATTAAAAAGCTCGAGTAAAATCTCTGAATGCTTAGAATGATATATTTTCTGGAATCAATGGGTCTTGCAGGAGATTTAGGGCTGTATTAGGAGATATTTTACCCCTGAAGTAGAGTGCGCTAGCATCAATATGCTTTCATGTGGGCATACTGGTTTTATAGTTCCAATTGTTTTATGCTAAGCTTTCCTTTTTCATTGCTAAGCAATAGTTTTCATGCTATGCTTTTTTTTTTTTTTAAGTCTTAAAACATTTGGGGTCAGATCATATGAACTACTATAAATGACCTCTTGGCATATTTCCCTTCAACTTTCCTTCCAGCCTCTCTTGCCTATACTATTCCCTAACAAATGCAGAATACAAATTGTACTTAGTAAGCCAGGTAAAGGAGATAAGCATCATGGATACTGAAAAAAAAAATATATAAAAATCACACACTTAACTCCTGCTTCTGCCCTTAGCCATGCAGAGCCCTGTGCATATGCAGAGGTGGCAAGATGGATATGAAAAGGCTCTCTAGGCACGTTGGCCTTGAGAGCCTGCCTGAATTTCATCAGGATATCTCCAAACTAAGATATTGGTTGCAGTGATGCTTAGACTTAATGAAGTTCAGCATTCTGCCTCCAGCCTGTGATCCTTCTATTTACAGGCAAATCTCCATGGGCAGCCTTCCAGCTACCATCCAAATTCCAGGCTTGAGAAACTTTGCCCCATCTGACCTCTACTCTGGCAACATGGAAGAGACAGAGCAGGAAGGCAGTCGTCTCATCTTCAGCCAATGCTCTCAATTTATGCTAGTGAGTTACAATTTCTAGACAAAGAAAGATGAGAAAGCCATCCTTACTTTGTACATACAATGATATCCTCACAGGGATGAGCTAGCCTCCTAGGAAGACTAGGCACTTATGCGTACCTGCAAGAAGTGAGCATTAAATGCTGCTTTTCCAATTTAGCAGTGGATTTTTTCCCATTCTACACTGATGGAAATATTTGCC
The DNA here is from genome assembly GCA_004320125.1 of Scolopax mira. Taxonomy (NCBI): domain Eukaryota; kingdom Metazoa; phylum Chordata; class Aves; order Charadriiformes; family Scolopacidae; genus Scolopax; species Scolopax mira. Next base: position 301,090 of record BJBW01000024.1, read on the forward strand.
ATAGCATTAGCCCATACAGCTCTCATTGCCTTGCACTAAGTGAAGAAACAAATTTCAAGAGAGTGTATTAGTGTATTACTATTTATTCTTAAAGCACTACACTTCCATTTATCTCTTATTATAAGCTAAGGAAATGTATAATCAGTTGGCTGGTACCTGTACCTTGCAGAGAATTCAATTTGCAAGTATGCACTCTAAAATGCTACAAATAAATAGAAGAGTCCAGAACACAGTTTGTACACATTGGAGTACAGATTGAAAAAAAAGATCAGCTTAACATCAGCAAGAAGCTAGAGGAGAATGTAAAGAATCTCTTAAATATGGATATTTCTTAGCAGAGATTCGGAAGCAAGCATTCACAAGGGAGGGAGAAAAATCATTCTACTTGCTGTTACGTGTCTCAAGGGCATCTTAAAGACAGAGCTGAACAGCAAGGAGTAAAGCCTTGTGGAGATAAGGACAAGTAGGAACTTGTTTACTCAAAACCCTACAGTTCTGCTAAAGAGAAAGTACATATGCTATTCATGTATAAGCTTAGACTACACAAGAAAGCTCACTCAAGACAAAGCCTCCCCAGGGATGTGGTAGAGTCATGATCACTGTAGCTTTTCAAGATGCAACAGGACAGGGTGCTAGATAATCTCATCTATGCTCTCTTTTCTATGAAAGGCTAGGCCAGATGATCTTTTGAGGTCCTTTCCAACCTGGGCTGTTCTACAATTCCATAAATAAAATAGCCCCTTCACTTTCTGTGAAGTACAGTCTTAGTGACTTAAGTCACTTGATTTGTCACCAAGACATTTCAAGGCTAGGGTTAATTCCTTGTCATTGAGAAGGAAAAATTGAGAAAGACCTTCTAGAGTCTCAGAAACGGCAACAAAGCTGCTGTTCAGATTGAGGCTCTGCACAGCAGGAGAGGGCAGCAGTACAAGCAAGGAAAACAAGCTCAGTCTGGAAATAGAATGTTTCCAGGCACTAAGGTGCTGATATCCTAAGAGAAGCAAAATCTACTTAGCAGGAGGTGCTATCTTAATTTTGCTATCCTGTAATCAGCTGTTGACAAACTGTTAATTGACTGAGCCCCCAGCATCCACCAACACAAGCAAGTGTTGAGGAGGACATGGGTTGACTAACTGAATGTATTACCAATCTGTCATCACATTTTCAAAAGATAAGTACACAACTGGTTCATCAGACAGAAATGGAAGTCACACCTGCTCCAAGCTGTCATTAACATACTACAATGCCAAGTAACTGGGAGAGAGGTAGAAAATGCAAGTTGCATTTGTATCTAGACCAGGCATTTACTTTCACTTCATAAATCAGCAGCCCAGATTCCACCACAGTCAGTGAAGCAGCACTTGGTCTACAGAATGCTAAAAAAGATGGGGCAGGAAACAATTGTTATCTATTTCTTACAGTACTACATCTAAGAGGCAACTCACTGGTTAGGAGGCCACAAGTCTTAAACTGCAATACAAAGCATAATTAAGTTGTGGAACCTACTGCTAAACAAGTATGAACAGGTTCAGAGAGGGGATAAGCAAATTCACAGAAGTCCATTGCTAACAAAGGTAAATGAAATGCTCCAAAACCCCTTATCAGTGCAAGGTATTTCCAAGATAGAAAAGATGGTATGCACAGCCTGAGCTTGTACTCCTTCCCTAGGAATTTTTTGCTACCCAATATTGAGACATAACCCTTGGTTTGACAGAAATGTATCTGATCCAGCCTTGCAATTCTTATATTTAGGTTGAGTCAGATAAGAAAGGAGTCTTGTCTCAGAGTCAATAAACAAGTAACTAAGGGAAATTCCACAAATTGACTTAATCTTGGCAATGATTTTTCTTTCAACTCTGTAGATTTAGGATGAGCAGTCATGTAGTATTTGCTATAATTTCCAATTTGTAAGCAAGTCCAGAAATAACCTCCCTTGCTAGGGCTTATTCTAATAGAAGAGTGCTTTTAAACACACTCACTTGTACAAAATGTTAGTAATGCATAAAGTACTAGCAACTAGTAGGAATGAAGCAAAGGTATTGGAAAAAAACCCTTAGCTCACTTTTAATATCATACAGCTTATGATATACACCTGAACATAGAGTTAGAACACCTTCACAAAAATCCAGTGTGACAGCTGTTAGGAAAATCTTTCCTGAGGACAAAACAAAAACATAGACAGCAAAAATCCTATTAGCAAACATAACACAACATTTGTCCTTGCATGAAGAATAGCTATTTGGAACTTGAAGAGCAGTAAATATTTGTTTTGTCCAAGTAAAGTACTGAGAAGAGGTGAAGGAAACATGACTGAATTGCTAGAACAGTACAACAAAGGAAGCACATTTAACTCTATTCTCAGACAAACTTGGTGACCTTGGACTACATCAATCGTTCTCTATCTGCATCAGCTTCCTTAACCTTACTGAGATATCGAAGATAAAAACATACTTAGGATGTGCACACAGCATTATGTGTAAGAGGGTTTACACAGACGTTTTTGAGCCACTTAAAACCAGAAGCTACAAAGGAGATTCTTTGTCCCTTTATATTCATTAAGATTGAACCCCTCACAATGTTACTCTCACCTGAATGCTGTGAGAAACAGACAACTCAACATAGATTGCAAAGCAGCTCCAAGATAGCAATACATTCTGCAAATGGCTACAAACCAGCAAGATGTACTGTAAGATGTGCTAGCAGAGAGAAAGGTATTTGTTACAAGTCAGAGAGAAAGGGAATTTTGATCTGAAGGGGTAGTTTTACTGGGCAGTCATTCTTCAAAAGTAGAGGAGACTTACATTCCATTGTTTTCTCATGCCTCAGGAAAGCTCAGATATTTGAACATCCCCTCTAACTTTTTTCCTCCTTCCAAGCTGTATTTTAACAACCAACCTTTTCATTTCTTCAGAACAAAAGTAGGTTGACAGCTAAAGCTGTGAAAGCAGCATGGCAATCTTAAGCATGCCAGGTTTGCCATGCTACCGTGCAGAAAATACAGTGCTGCTAATTAGAACCCAACCATAAGTAGCTAGATGAATCCAATCTAATAAGTACTGAAACTACAGCACTCTCAAAGCTTTAACTACATCTGGCCTAGGTATAGCAGTTATATACACATCTCTTATCCAGCAACCTGCTGCTGGCTGTTCATAGAAACAAGATACTTCACAAATGGGTGTTTGACACAAATATGACACTTGTATTCACAATTTCTGGTCAAGCATACAAGATATACAAAAAGCTCTAGTTATAGACAGCATTAAACATGTAATTTCTCAGCTCTCTCTCTTGGGAAACTGTCAGTAATCTCCATTCCTCTGCAGGCTGAAAGTAAATAGGTTCTTTCAGAAGATTAGTTTAGCATCTAGTAATCTGTTTCTCTAAACAGCCTACTCTGAACTACAGCAACAAATCCCACTCTCTATAATCCCTTTGGTTTCTTTGACAGGGATCTGTGACAAGCCTCCATCCTATTGTAACAAAGTACCATGCAACATTTGCCATTTGAGAAATGTTACTTTCTTCCCTTACTCCTATGCCAACTGAGCTCTAAAAAAAAATTTAATGATCGAGACAGTGGATTGCCCATTTCTAGACACTTTCAAGCTAAGACTAGATACTTTTTAATGTTACTACAGTCTCAGAGAACTGCTTAGCTTTTAGAAATTACATTAACTTTTCCTCTCTATAGTTTAACTCAAGACACAGTCTATTTATCTTCCCACTTAACACATCAGATAGCAGAAAAAAATAGTGCCACTCCATAAGCAGAGCCGAGCCAGGACCTAAGAGTGACCACAACACATACCTAACCAAAACACCATCTCACAGAACCTGAAAATGACATACAGCACCTCTTGCAGAATCTATCAACTACTCAATACAACAAAGGGATAAACCAGACCCGTAAGCTACTCAGACAGAAACAACAAGAGGCAAAACTAAAATACAAGTACTGAAAAGTACCATAAAACACATATAGAGACTAGCACCCTACAAAACACTTCAAACCAGTACACAGTACCCAAGCTTGAGCTTAAATAGGGCCCAAGGCCTATGGGAAGGGATGTGGATAGGGTCCCAGGTGAGGTTGATCAGGACCATTAGAGCTTATTAGTGCCCTTAGGGGGGTAGCACAGTTGTTTGCAAGTGGAAGACTCTGTAGCAGCCAGTCATCATATGAGTTTGTAAGTATACTGACTTTTTTTTAAAAAATAGGTCTTTTTTTTAAAAAAGGGAGAGAGATCCCAGGCACGCATAAAGAAGTTTAGGGTATAGGGGGGTCTAAGCCCCAACCATATCTTGATATGTTCTGTTCAGAATATAATTGAGGCTTTCTTTTTCACAGCTGTGTTCGCTATTGTATGTAGCAAACTTTTACCTATGTCAGCAGCTATGAGTACTTACTAACAATCTTTGTCTTCAATGTAAGTGTAATTAATTTTATAGCCCTGAATAAGAAAACACTATTTTCTAACTGCTATAGTTTTTTGCCATTTCTATTGCAATAGCTTTTAACATTAGGTTTTTTTAGCTTGTCCACCTACAACAGGGGTTAATGCTTTTCTATGGAACCTGGAATAGTAGATAGGACTCTGCACATTTCAAGCCTGTGCTCCTAAGTTTTTCTACTTAATCAAACAAACCTCATAATAACTAAAAGTAGCAGTTGGACTCATTTATTCTTAAGCCCCTCCTGTAGCATACTTTTTTTTTCTATCTATGGTGGTTGCTTGGTTGATAGCAAATTGAGCTTTGAATGTGAGAACTGTCCCTTTAAAAGCCATGTGTACTTCTATCAGAAAATCTTGGAAAGTAAGAACAGAATGTAAAAACAGCAGAAGATTGGTGCTGTAGTAACTTTAAGGGAGAGGGTACACTTTCTCTGTGGTCCCAGAACATTATGGAGATCTGATATTTTGTTTGATACTTATGTTAAGGGATAGTACTGAGCCCCAGAAAAAACTCTGAACATAAAATACACAATCCTTCTTGGACAGAAGAAGCAACTAGCACCTGCTACTAGCACAAAAGTTGTTCTAATTGTCTGGACTTTTGTTCACAGGACAGATTTTACTGGGAAATAACTGAACTAAAAGTAGTAGCAAATGGCAGGCAGACAGTTAAAAGGACTTATAAAAATGTCTGTTGCATTTCCAAATAGCAGTCCTCTGTTTCAGAGAATGACAGCAGAGCTCATTTCTTAGGGTGTGGTGGGACTTGGGTGACTCCCTGCACATTCCTATGGCTTTTTTCTGTCTTCTGCAACAGAAATAATATGATTGCATTTAAGAAATTTCTTGGAGGGTTCAATCTTTAAAAATATTTTTTACTGTTTTCTGAGCTGCAATTAAAGTAAATTCAATGAGGCACATAATTCAGCTTCTTCACAAAGATATGTGAAAGGAGGAATAAGAGTGCTGTTGTTTTAGAAGCTGTGATTTAGCAGGACATATTCCATGCAGATGGATCTGTATTTAGATCAAAATGAAACGGGTAGTTTATAGCTATATCCTAACAATTTGCCAGAAGTACAATTCTCTATTAAGCCAAAACAGAAAGTAATATTATTATCATGGCCAGGGCTCTGTCAGTGTTACAGGTATAAATGTCTGCTCAGCCATTTAATATGGCTGTTTACATGGTTTATAGTCTTGGTGTTTTTCTTCTGTTAATGCATCTCTAAGTCAGAAGCAAAATATCTGCCTGTGGGGGCTTTAGATACAAACTGAGGAGTCATATTAGAAGGTCATCATTGTCTTATGCTTTCCCATGTTTACTTATTCATTTATCAGGGAAAAATTTGCAGAAATGGAAGAACAAGATGTAAAATATCAGCTCAAAGAATATTCATTGCTTGTTCTACAGAAGCACTTGAATCAAAAGTTCCTCTTCTGGGTGAGGCACAGAAATATAAATCCCACCCTTTCTCAGTGTTTTCAGCAGTGGGACTGCTATATTCCCATTGGGTAAGACAGTTGCGACATGAGCTATAATTAAGGTCAAGTATGCTGATGGTATACTTGCTTTAGGGGCAGCCTGTAGGAGTGAACAAAGAGTTGCAGGCTGGAATGTGGGACTTGGATCTATAATCTCCTTGCCAGAGACAGGAGAGTCTAAAACCAAAGCAGTCTTGTTTTGGCAGTTGCTGGTTAGTAGATCTCTGCTTTGCAAGATACCTTTTTCTCTGTGCTTAAGTGTATGCCAACAGGAGTTTGTTATAGGGTTGGGTCTGTGTCACTGAAAATTACTCTTCAGTAACTGTGATGTAACAAACTCCATACTGTTTGCAAAATAAGATGACTTGGTTTTTACTGCTGATATGGATGGAAAAAAGGTGTTTGAGGATATGTAAGCCTTTAGAAATGCACATTATATTTCAGGGTTCCCTGAAGGGGAAAAGGCATCCATGAAAGTCAAGCTTAAGACTTATTGGTGAACCTGAAGGACCAGGAACATTTTTCATGAAATGGTTGCTACGTAGAAAGCTGCACCATGGCTAGGAGTATTTCAGCAATAAAAACTAACTTTCAGTACATGGTTCTTCTGGAATGAGCCATTTAAGACTACGTTTTTGTATCCTTAAAGCATCCTTTAGACTGTTACCTTACGTAACCCACTTATTGATTTTATCTGTTTTTCATTGTCCACTTGTGGAGCTGAACAGTACTTAACAGGAAAAGGCTGGCAGATAAGGCTCTGAGCATGTACCAACTTCAACATTCATATTCTGTAAAAAACATGCTATTTCTAGATATCTGCTAATGCATTCTTCGGCAGAAAGGTAGCTCTGAAAGAAAGTTTTAAATAAGCCCTATCATCAGACCACACTTCAGTGCACCCCCTCCAGTTTTTCTTCTTTCCTTCAAAATGAAAATATTATCTTGACTTTGTGCCTGACATCCCTGTATTCTAGGGCTAGGTCACACCGGTGCTTGGCACAGGAATGCCCCCCGGAGAAAGATCAATAATTTCCTTTACACTGTTCACTTTCATTATCAAGTAACATGTTTGGAAGTTGCAATAAGCTTGAGTATTTATGGCAAGTTTGGAAGTTGCATTCAATTACAAGATGATAACTGGTTGCTAAGTGCCTTTGTATATTTGAAGATTCCTCCTGTCCCCCTGTCACTTCCTCCCCTTTTCCCCCTTTACATAATGCACAGGTCAATGGGAAGGGAACATGAGAAACATGCCCAGTATTGTAGGTAATCACTGCTTACATAGGAGGTTCAGGATAAGGACTTTATACCTGTTTTGTATTACTGAAAGAGAGAGGAGCATTATTTTATTAAAACCTGAAAACTATTAGAAAAGACTATCCCTATAGGAGCCTCAGAAATGTTGGTGTACATATCAAGCTGGCATACCCATTAATTATTCAGGTGGGGCCTGGAAATATTACTTATCAATGCATTTAGGCGAAGTGGTTTTTTTTTTTTTTACTGTGGGAGACAATGACTACAAACTCTGGAAAGGTAGTGTGGAGATACAGCAATACATTGGAAAATATTAGTTTTTATTGTTTCATGTTTATCCTGCTTTCATCAGAAGTTGCTTATCTCAGCACTAAATTCAGATTATATAAAGATATTCACAAAGATTGGAATTTGTGGAAGCTTGGCTTGAGAATTATGTGCAGTGATGTCTGGGTTTATGACTCCCCCACAATATGTCTTTGAGATGCTTATCCAAAAATTGAAGACAAGCAAGAACTTAGCTTATGATATGACAGTTTTCATGTTCTCAAACATGACATCTTTTCAGGTGAGCTTTTATTCTTTTCACAGGAAGTCTTGAAGTATTGCAACCTTTAAAAAAATATTGCAGCATATATTTTGTGTGTTACAGAATGCACAGTAGATACTCTGCTACAGAACATCTGTGAGCTTAGCCTGTGTTTACATCTGTGCCTTTGGGCAGTCTGCTTCACTGCTAAGCTCCTGCAGCATTTGGAGCAGGTTTAAAATAAGTATGACATACTGTGAAGAGAGCTGCCTGCTGTTAGTGAGACTATTGCCCTGTCTGGAATGGAAAAAGCACTTGCTGTGTTTGCAGCACCCAGTACAGCTTTCAGATGTCCAATTCTTGTGCAGTCCCTGCTGAAGTCAATAGAAGATTTCCATGTGTACCTGACTTTAACACAGTTTGATTCATTATTTTAACACAACATACAGCTGTCAGAAAGGAGCTGAAAAAGGGGTTATTTTTGAAACAAGAAGTCATTGATGGTAAAAGCCATGTATAAATAAATACTCAGGCCATATCTAACAAATCTTAGTTATAATAAAGGCATGAATTTTGGATTTATGTACTGTGTAAGTAATACTAACTCCTTTCCCTTTAATAGCATTATTTCTGATTTAATTTGGAAGTACAATCAGAATTATTCTATGTCAATGACTGTTTACATTGTAAATCATGCCCTATGTACATCCATGCCCTTCTCACAAATTTTAGAACAGAACCAGTATCACAGTAGAGAGAATTACTGACTGCAGTCAAATAGCAAAGTGTGAGAGCAGACTTTGGTCAGAGATGTTTGCACTAAATTTATTGTCTGATGAGCCTAGCCAACTTGAGCTTGCACTGTAATCTAATAAAAACCTAATGATACCTTTTCATCTAACTCAGCCACATATATCAGGCTTTGGAGGTGTCAGGTCTGAAAAGAGAATTGCACTTCTGCCTTGGAGATATTTTTATTGCTGAGAAAAATATATTGCAAGAAACAGTTCCTGACACAGCAGGATAATTCCACTATGGAAAAATAAAGTAGTCGGGCAATAAAAAAATCACATTTCTTATCAGATCTATTCAGATCTGATGTACTCAAACTTGAAAGTTTCTTCTATCTATTGCAACTTGGCTCTTTTAAATTCTGAAGAGGCTTGACAAGCAGAAAATGAACAGATGCACATTAGAGGTGGGAGATGATCTTGTAGGAGGGTCTATATTTGAGTTATGCAAAGACAAGGATGCGGAGGCATGCCTGCATGATGGAGTGCTGTGTGGGCAGAGGAATCCCCCAGCATGCACCTCTTTACAGGACTGGATATTACATAAAGCTTGCAAATTAACTTCATTGGAAGATATGTAAAGATACCAATACAGAGACATTTCACCAGAAACAGACTGCCCTTTGTGTTCCAAATCTCATTCTTTCTGTCACAGTTTCCCTGTTAAGCCATCTTCTTTTCAAAGCCAGAAAGCAAACTGTTCTTCTAGCTTCCGCACAGGCATTGCTCTTCCTGAACCAGGTTCTCTGGCATGTCTGCTCCCTGGAGGTTACAGATGCCTCTGGCTGCAGGAAGTACACAGGGTGCTGTTGGGTTCTGGTGCAACACTGTCTTTGTACGACAAACTTCATCTCTTTAGTTAAGTGTCTTCTGTAGTTGAACATGTAGACAAGATGAAAAAGCATATTTTTTTAATATGAATAATACAAGATCAAGAGCAGCCATTCAGGAAGGTAGGGCAAAACTGTTAGTGGACACTAATGTGCCTGTAGTGATTCACATTAATGTACCTGTAGAAGCATAAACAACAAATGAGTGGTGAGGTTTTTTGATAATAAGATATGTTTTTCAATGCTGAATACCTTTGATAACTTACCTGCAGGGTGAGTGCTTGACAGGACAACTTGAGTCTTCATAGGACAGCAAAATTCAAAGCCAGTCAGAGATGTTATTGAAAAATGCATTTAATTAGAAGTCTTATGGCTACAGTACCCTCACTGGCTTGCTTTATGAACAAAATATGATTTCCTCTTGTCATTATTTGTCTGTCTTTTGGTGGGTAGTCATTAGATTCAGATGAACTTGATTCATATTTACAAGAAAACTCTTTAAATATTTCTTTTAATACTCCAATAAATTTTGTACTTGTATTTATAAAGGATAGATACAAATATTCCTTGTCAAAAGTCAAACTTTTATACAAGAGTTTTTGTTAATTTTAAATAGATATGAAAAGCAGAGACATGGCAAGTTTCCAAGTGTTAGATACAGTTCTACAGTTAGTACACAGTTACAGTGTGTATTTACTGATCCATTTATCTATTTTAAACGAAACCACTCTCCTTAAATATAAAAAACTTTAAGGTTAACTAATCCATGCTAAAACATGCAAGGAATACTTATTTCTGACCAGTTTATTCTCTACTACACTATTTGTCTTGAATTACAAACCAAGTTGCAAACTCTTTTACCATTCACGTAGTGAAAAATATATTGCAGCTATTGTTTTGTTAGGCTCATAGATCACATGAAAATTAGAAATATCAGAATTGCTGTTGTCTCTGTGATGACCTCTTAGTTTTGAGTTTTACAAACAATCTGTTAAAAACAAATTCCAAACATTTAGGAGGATTGTTCTGAAATCCCATATAGAACTGAAAAAATTTCATAACTGGTGAAACTAGGAATATTCTAAGAAAATTACTGTTACAATAATTTATTCTGCTCTAGGCAGTGCCATGAATCTATCACCACACACAGTGAAATAGAACACATCAAAAATGCTGGAATATCTTTCTTTAGCATGAGACACCTACACAAACTGATAATAGGACAACATTCACTGAAGTAGAAAATAAACATAACAGAAACATACATAAGAACTTTTCTAGCTATAGCCTCTGCACCACACCCTTAAAGTCAATAAGTTTTTAATTCTCTTCTTTTTCTAGTGGAAAGCTACTATAATGAAGGGCTAAATTTTAGTTCAGTGAGCATGAAGACTGCACAGAGAAAACAGGGAGCACAGAGAAAACTCCAGGTCACTCAAGAGAAACACTGAAAGTATTGCAAGGGAGGTCTGTGAAACAATGCATTTTGGTGGTGTCCTCTCTGCAGAGCAGAGAGACTGATCACCTAGGTAAAGAAGAGTTCTAGTATAGAAATATTTGTGATGCAAGTTCCTGTAGTATCACAGAATAGGAGAAAAATATGTTGTGGACATCTCTCCCTTCATTTACGCTTACTTTTTTTTACCATACTAAAGTTGAACTTTCCATTTTATAATCAAGATTAACACAAATAACTACAAAAGTTAACTCAAGTACTTTCTTTCCAAATTCTGTCCAAAATTTCTGTGATTAATGGACACACTTCCATCAACAGCTATTGAAACCTAAATTGGCTGCTTGATTCCTAAACCTTTTCTGTAACAGCAGTGGGAAGCACAAAGTTGGAAAACTTTAACTCTCAAGATCTGTGCAAAGCCAGCAGAGCAACACACATATATAGAGGAAAAGTTGAAGATATACAGATGTAACAGAAGCCCAATGAAGCAGAAGGAGAGTAAGTTTTGTAACAAAGTAATTGAAGTAATCACAAAAGCAATACTGTTTGGCCCAGGCAGTTGTTTTCTCTAACTGGGCCTCCTTGTTTCCTCTTTTTATCCATTTGTGGATTTATGCTCCTAATCAGGTTCAAATGAGGTGTATCTTCTCCATCTTTGTAAGCCTGACCTACTTCAGAGGGATTAGCAGCACTGTGACATGTCTCCCCTGTTCAAGGAACACTCTGTTCTGTTTTAGGAATGAAAGCAACTCTGCTTTGTTCCTGAGCAGACTTTGCCTGAACTGCAAAACTCCTCTGTGTTGAGTGTGGCTAGAAATGACCTATAAATTACTTATGAAGTCCTTTGCTCTTTTCATCCTCAAGTCTTTCTTTCCAACTGCTTTTGAACCCACAGGAACAATCCCATATATTTGGAGCCATTATTTTACATGTTCCTTCTTAGACATTTCATGGAAATCTCTCTTGCCGCACCCTTCATGTGCATGAGGACACAGATGTGCACCTTGTATCACACAACAAAATTATCTCCAACCTTCCCTTTTGCACATCAGCTTTGTCATGTAAATTCTCCTAATTTGCCTCTACCAGATCTCAATTTGGCCAATCTCATCCCTCTCCCCTCAAAGAATCTATAGAAAAACTAGCATGATTCCCTCAGGTTTTCCTTGAGCAGCAGAAAAAAGTCCTTTCTCTACCTTCTCACAAGGGAACTTCAGCCAAGTGTGGGACTTTTCAACTAATTTCTCCCACTATATTTCTTTCTCTACACTATGTATCTCAGGTTTAAGCATTGTTAAAATACCACATCCAATTTTCAGACGTTCAGAAAGTGCACTGATAAATTTGAGAGGTTTTTTCTTTTTTTTTCTTTTCTTTTTTTTTTTTACATCCACAATAATATCTAAAGGATTCTAAAAATTGTAATACAGAAACTTTGAGCTCAGTCTATGCATATCACATGGAAGATCTTAGAAGATGTGTTCCATGAGGTTTTTTCTTTTTTTCTTAATTCTTAGATAGCATTAATTGTGGTGGCAAGCTTACAGCTCAGAAAGGCAGGCATATCTAGAAAGATGAGAAGCTGTGGAGAAAAATCAATAGCTTTGGTAATGGCAGCTACTATTGAGAAGTAGCATATGAGAAAGATTGCTGTCACTGTTTCATTTCTGCGTAGTGTGAGTGGTGCTACAGGCAGCCCTGTCTCCCTGCTCACTCGGTGTTAGAGGAACAGTGGAAACGTATGGCTGCTGCTAAACTCCTCCCCCGTAGGAGCAGTCTTTTCCTTCTGTCCCCAGCACCTAATGTTGAGATCACTTCAGTGTGAATAAATAAAGCCAGATATATACTCAGGCTTTAGGGGAATGGTTTGATCAAAGCCCAAGTATCTATGGAGAAACATGAGAGTAATGTAAAGGAGCCTCATAAGACAAACAGGAAAAGCATGAAAAAATCCAGGAGTGGCAAGTCCTACCGTTTCATCTACTGGGGGGGGGGGGGGGGGGGGGGGGGGGGGGGGGGGTGGGGGGGGGGGGGGCAGGAAGAGTGTAAATATTTTAACAACACGGCTTACCAACTTTTTAAGTTAAAAAATCACAAGTTTCTTTCAAGATAGTCCGTAGCCAAACAAGAACTAATTTCTGTACCATAAAGGAAGGCAGCTCAGAGCTGTACAGTGATTTTTTTTTTTCTGGTCAATTTAACAGACCTAACTGGCTAAGTAAGGAAGTTAACTATCCTAATTACCGTTAATTCCAAGTGCCATCATTCCACTCAAAGGCAAGGCTGCTGTTCAGAGACACCTGGGCAAGCCAAAGCAGCAGGGCTGACTGGAATCTCATCGAAGTCAAGGAGAAAACGCGAAGCCCTGGGACAGGCTAGGCAATGCACGGGCTGCTAGTCCCGAGCTTGAAGCTTCCTCTAAGCCTGTGCCAACGGGGCTTTTCCCCGTGAGCGGAGGGAGAGCCGCCGGCAGCCGCCCGCGTTAACCGCCTGCCTCGGGAGGCGTCTGCCGGCTCGCGCTTAACGGCTGCTGCTAACGGCCGCTGCCAACGGCCGCGTCTCGCGCTCTCCGCGCGCAGGTCCCGCCCCCGCGGCGGCCGCCGGCGCCCTCACTTCCTGGGGCGGGCGGGTTGAACATGGCGGCGGGTAGCTGGGGAGGGCGACGGTTCTTCCCTTGCGGCGCGGCAGCTCTGCTCCTCGCAGCGGTGCTGGGTCCCGCCGCCGCCTTCTCTCCCTCCTCCTCCCGGGCGGGCAGCCCCGGCGAGCCGCGGAGCCGCGTGCAAGTGCTGGGCGGCTCCAACTGGAGCCTGGTGTTGCAGGGCCAGTGGATGTTGGAGTTGTGAGTAACGGCCGCTGTCCCGCCCGCCTCAGAGGCACCGTGCCGGGGAGGGGAGGGGGGAGTTCTCTCAGCTCCGGGAGCCCGGTAACCGGTGCGGGGAGAGAGCGTCCGGGCGGTGCCGGCCTTCCCCGCCCCGCGAAGGGCAGTGCGGGAGCAGCCGCGCACCTTCCCCGGTGTCCGGCCCGGGGAGGGGGGGCGTCCACACACAGGGACACCTAATACTCCCGAATCCCCCTCTCCCACCAAGCGTTGTCGGGCCTGAGGTTCGCAGGCTCACGCACACCTAACTGGAGGTGGTCTGATAAAGGTGGCTTTCCTTCAGGGTCTGGTCGTGCTCGGGCCCAGAGCGCCCGAGGGCCCCAAGGTTAACCCGGGCACGTCAGGGTAAGCCCTGGTGTCACTGATCGCATTTCTAGTGTCTTATTTAAGACAAGTGCCTGCTGGGGTGTAGCGTCAGGCACGGCACCTTGCACTGCTCGCCCCGTTGGGGCTTTCCCTGCATTCTGTGCAAGCTAGGAAGGCTGAATTCGGTAGGTAATGTTCAGTAGGAGTAGGTTTCCAAAGTGGTAAGTGTTACACAATGTTCCCCAACACCCTCGCTTCCAGCCTGTTCTTGCTCAAAGGAGAAGCAGCAGATTCCATTAAGTTTTCAGTGTGGCTGTTGCTTTATCCTGGTGATAGCTACAGAGGTTTGCCTGGTGTGGGCTAAGGTTTTAAGTGTTTCTGTTAGTTAGAAGTGCTGTCACGGCTTCACACGTGACATGATACTGTTCTTGAAGTGCGCATGACATTTTGCGCTCACCTGCGTGTATTTTTAGAAGGGGGAAAAGGAACTTGAGGTCTTTTTTGAGACGGCAGTTAAAAAAAGAAAAACCAGTTTAAGTAGGCTGCATGCTGGCATGATGTCTGTGTGCTGGACAGCTGTGAAATAGGATTTTAGTGCGGCGTGTGTGCTACTGCTCTGTGGAAGTGCTTGATTTGAACAGTTGGAAACAGTCTGGGTAGCCTGTAAAATGGACGTAGGTTGCTTGTCAGCATCTGAACTCGTGCTCCCTCCTAAATAGTTATCTGCTTGCTTTAAGCTTTGTTTTATTATTGAATTTGTTAGCTATAGTTTTTTATTAGGAGGAGAGACTATCACTTCTAGGGCTTTAATGCTCAGGATCCTACTGGAAACCTGGTATTAATTAGTGAATAGATGAGAACAATCCTGAAGTAGCTGATCGAGATGCCCAGGGATGGCCACTGTTCTTGCAAAGGATTTGGGTTTGAGTCTCTTTTTCCCCCTGTTTATTGTGTTCTAAATGGTGGGGAAAGAGATGATCTTGGAGTAGGAGAAAATAAACTTATTTTTTAAACTGAGCTTTTTTTCACTTCTGACATCCTAGTCCTATGTGAAAGCTTTTTTATGAAAGTTGATGATTCATGTAGGAGTTAGTGAATCTTAAGGAGGAACAAGGTTGCTTATAGTAACTCAAAGTTTTTATTTCTAAGAGAAAATATTTGAATAGTTAGCGGTGCCTGCCCCTAAGGAAGCAAGAGGAGACGAACTGTCTGTAATCAGAAGTGGTTAGGATAGCGAACAGTTAAAATCCTTTGTGAGTCTTTACTCCATTTGAAACATTGTACTGTGGTTTGGAGTGAAAGATGATAATTACAAGGGTGGCAAAGTCGGCTTTAGTGCTACTGATTATGGTACATGTTGCTACATTAGTTACATTAGACTTTCTTTTATGTACAGTGTGTGAAAGATCCTTGGGTTTCCACTTTCTGTGGCACATCCTAGTGCTTTTTGCTTTTCTTTTAAGTGAGAAGGAACGTTTGTCTGTCTTGCTACCTCAGTGCTGCTGTTTTTGAATTAGTGAGAGTTTCAGATTCCCAGTTGTGGATAAACAGGTGTGTGAGATCTAGTATTGATTTTTTTTACGATTCTTGCAGTTGTTTTCATGCTGATGGATTCTGGCTTTTACTGATATTCGTTTGGTTTAGAGCTTTTGATCTGGACAGGAGTCCTGCATGTCAATCACGATTCCTTCCATGCTCTGTGGTTGGTCTGTTGTCAAGAATGATATTGTTTATCAAAACCTCACTTGCTCGAAGAACCTCCTGTTTGTTTATAAGACCTTTGTTTCCAAGCAAGTACTTTTTTTTTTTTTTTAAATGTAAATGTTATTATAGGCACTCTCTGAAAAAAAAAAAAAAAACAAAAAAACAAAAAACAAACCAAACAAAAGTTACTTACTTTGGTCACCTGCTCTAGATTACCGGTTTGAAGCATTCTGCCCTGGTGGGAATGGGTATTACTATTTCTGTTTCATGTCATTTTTTTGACTTGTGAAAGTAGGGTTGCCAAATTGCTGTATGCTACTGCTTTTTTATTGACCTCAGGTGCATAAATAGAGAAACTTAAGTCAGAAATTACTTGTGTGTGGTATTTGTAGTGGAAATTTTTCTTCCTTCATTCCTCCTAGCTGAAGTGTGTGTACTCTGCTGTCTTTTTGTAAATATTCAGTTATTCATAGCTGCAAAATTGCAGTCACTGGAACCACTGCTGCATTTCATTGATAAAAATGTTCTGGGTAACTGTGTCTCTGAAAGACATTGCAATGCTTTTTGCTTACTGTTACTATCGCAGCACACAGGTCCTGGCTGAAGTGCTGTGAGTGTGATGCTGGAATGAACTGTTATAAAAGGTTTCCTTATTGACTAATTTCTATTCTGTGGCTGCAAGATAATGGCGCGTTAATAAGAGGAATTTTTGTGTTTAGTTTTAATATTGTGTCTATTAGAATATAAAAAAATAATTTCTGGTCTGTTTATCTGAAAGTGCATTTTGCATTTGTAAACATAGCTTGTTTCAAGCTTGATTGATCTTAATTTAACATCATCTTTTTGAAATAGATTGAAACAAGCACATACCAAACCCCCCTCAATAATAAACTTCTTGTCTTTGTGCCTCCTGTTAAAAATGAAGCTGTTTAATATGGCCCTGTTGCACCTGCAGTACTTTAGGCACTTGCCTATCGGGAAAATCTCTAGTTTCATTCCCACACAGGGTATTGAATGTTTTGGTTCCTGTTTGTTTCGGTACAGGCTTAGTGCTGTGTGTACCTAAAAAAGAATGTCTTAATTATCTCTTTTAATTCTAGCTAGGTGAAAATCAGGAGAATAGTGTAAGTAGTAGTCATGTTCTCAAGGATAGCTTATCATACCTATAGCATAGGCCCATACTTTATTTTCTCATTGTTGTTTATTGTTAAATATTGCCCTGCTATCTAGTGGGCCACATTATCACAAGGGTTCAGTCCTCCCACTAGCACTTTTGTCTGTAGTTTCAAGGGAGTGTGCTGAAGATCTGGCTGAATGTTTTGGTATTTACATGGTTTAATGCTTCTAAGCAGTTGACATGAAACACTGGTAAATAGTTTATGGAATTCTTCAATGGTTGTAACAGATAAAGAGTTCAATAAGATTGGGAATTTTCTGACACTTCTAAGAGTGTAGTCTCCTACTTCCTCTTGATTTGTTAGTTTCCAGGCTTTTTCTTTGTCTTAGTCTTAAAAAAACAAAACCAAACAATACCTCGAGTAGCAGGGGGGAATGGAAATGAAGTCACCAAAGATCTGTTTTGATTCTGAAGCTTCTGCAGCCCTGCTGAGTTCAGAGGAAGTGACCAAATTATCTATGGATTCTTATTAAATAACCAAACATGTGACTAATTACTATGCCATGCATTGGCTGAACAGAAACTGATAAAATGGGAAATTGAAATAGCCTTAGCAGCAGATGCTTTACTGTTATAGGCGGGAGCAAATATATCTAGAATGATGGAAGTTAATCTGTTCAAGTTCTAGAAGATTTCATGTCATTTTTCAATGATTGATTTGCTTTACATTTTAAAAATCAGTTCTCCATCTTTGAAAAAAAAATACTTGTGAATGTAAAGTTGCTGGGGTTCTTTTTCTTTCTTTTTTTTTTTTTTAAATTATGGATAGCACTCTTATGCTTTTCTTGTTTTTGAAAATAGAGGGTTAAATAATTATGATATACCCTGCTTTGCTTCTCATCTTATTCCTGGAAGTTTGAAATGCATCTCGTTACTCAGCTGTAGAACAAGGGGAAAGTAGCACTTGAGCATTATCTGAGAGAGGACAATTTGCTTAACTTCTAGTGCATCACAATGGTATGCAGTTACTTTTCCCCTTTATTCGGGTATTATTGGAAATAGTATGTGTGTCAGGTTACTGAAGCAGATATTGCAGAATGGGAATTCATTAGGTTGAGCCTGCATGGCTAAAACAACTTCCCCAGAACAATGTCATGGTGTATTATCACTTCAGTAGGCCCATCTGTGATTAAAAACATTTGAGTGAAGCTTGGCAGGAGAATCCAGGGAAGAAACCTCCTTTGTTGTCTTTTTGAGGTAGCTAGGGCTTCAGCAGTTTGTAAATTAAGAACTTATTTAACTGTTGTGGAGCAAGCATTTTGGGGTTGGGAGGCCTTGTCTGTTTTGGAGGGGTTTTGCCATACTGGAGAAAACTTCTTGTCAGCTTTCAGAGCCTGTACTATTGTGATAAAGGCATTAGTAGATTACAGGGACTAATTTTTGTGTCTTTGCTTACCATCTGCTCACTTGACAAGTAGACTAAAACCATATAGTTGACTTTCTGAAGCTTATCTTTTGTTGAATTTATGACAATGCCTATTCTACCTCAAGAGCTACCTGTATTTAGGAACAAGAATGAAACAAATAGTAGTCTTAAGATAACACCCCAAGACAACGGCAACTGACTATTTTTTTGGTATGTTTATGAACTCTGTAGCAATAAGAAAAAAAAAAAGAATATAAGTTATTTAATTCTGTTATTGCTTTTACCATTCTATTAGGTACTGTCTCAATATTTGCACATCTATTTTTAATATTAACCCCTGAAATCCAGCAATTAGCTTGGATTACTGTAAGCAGTACCTTTTATAAAAGTTGTGTGTCTTGAATTGAGAAAAACTAGACTAAACAGGGAGAATTTCATCTTGCCTAGTTTGCTGTTTTCAGCAAATCCTCTTATGCCTACATACATAAGTTGGTTTTTTTTTTCTTTTGTTCCTAAATTCTTTCAACTTTGTAAAATTATCATCAAAGTGTAGAATGTTATTCGGGGTTACATCTGTTCCACACTGATAGTTACTTGTAGTGAAAAAACAGATAAAAGAGTCAGTTACATAGTTTGAAAATGAATGAACCGGTGAATTTCCTAGCCAAGCAGTTACAAGAACAGAGATTAATGGCTTGGAATTGGAAACTGTGTATCAGTAAATCTTATTAAAATCATTCTGTGTTTACTGATCAACATTGTAGTGAAATGACTGATTGGCATATTTGTTCAAACTGGTTTTAACTTCAGGTCATTTTTGTGTGGTGTTTTGTTTTGTTTTGATTTTTTTTTTTTTTTTCTGTTGCAGCCATTGGTGAAGTTGCTGGTATTTGGAAGCCAAACCTTTGTCTTTTCTTGCTTTAGATCAAAGATATATTTTGCTTTTGTCTTTTTTTAAGAGCTTAAAATTTTGGTTTTGGACTGTATCTTTATGCCTTCTGAAAAAGCTGCAGGTATTGTAATGGATTGAAGTAGGCATTGGGGAATACCTGGCTATTTGAAATAGTGATTTTAGTTCACTTAGGTAAATTGTGATTTCTTGGCACGCTTATATGGCATATGGCAAAGGGCAAGCAAGTTAATAGCTAAAGGTGTCCCCTTGTGCAAAGTCCCCCCTGTGTCTATGCAAAGGAAGAAGCTAGAGGAGTAACAGCCTTAAATTTGGTGGTGTTGACAGGTGCTAATTATATCCTGCTCTGTCTGGGGAGTATAGCAGAAGAAATTCAGTTACATCTGCTTTTGTAGGTGACCTGGTCATGCATTTTGTGACTTAATGAAGAATTATGAAGACTGGTTTCACAGCTCTCACGTGTATCTGTTTTCCTGCTCTAGAGATGATTTTTATTTTTCCTGGGGTCGATGAGAATGGTAGTTGTACTGTGACTCTTGAAGAAATACAAAGTGGCCACAGCTCTAAAGGATTCATTAGAAGCCTACATTGAAATAAAGTACCTTCTTAAACTTCATTTTTTCAGGGTGCCAAAAATTTTTTGAAGCTGTTGATAAAGGTGACCTAAGTGTGACGTATTTTACTATTCTGTTTCTTGCTGAAAGTGTAAGGGGATGTATTTTAAGAGTGAGACACAATAAAGCTTTGGCCATAGAATAATGTTGTTAATCCAGGAGGCACTACTGGATTCTTGGTGCTTCAAGTGCTGCATAACAAACTTTGACATCAAAGTTTCAGAACAGTGAGGATGTTGAAGTAAACAGCAATGATAACTCTGCAAAAATCTGATGTCTATTGCAAGTTCTCTCTTGTATATGTAGGGACAGGGTGTTTCCTGGCTGGAAAAACATTGAACATGTAATTTCAGGAATGAAAAACAAATAGTTTAAGCCTGATTGTCTGTGCCAATGATCAGCTGGATTGGATGGATCATGTAGCACAGTATGTGACTCTTGCCATCCCACATCCAATACTGGTAATAAAAACTAAGCAGCCAACAACTAAGGCTTTTTGTGAAGTTCATTTTTATGTTCTGTCACTATGAAACTGTCATATGGGTAGATTTTATTGCTGCTTTGAACTAAAGAAAATATTTGTAATCATATGAATATTAGCCATGTGTGTGTAACACTCCACTTTCATTTAGAAGAAATGCTTATTAATGTCAACTGTAAATATAATTATTGATAGATCCCAAATTTCTATTTCAAGATCAGATAGTACCTTAAACAGGCTAAAGGGTATATTAATCTTGAAAATCTCATGGCATGAATTTTATCACATCTAGAGAAGCTGGATTTAGAAAACATTTCAACTTCTGTCTTTAATTTTGTAGCACCATGAGCAGGATTATCTCATGGATATGTGCAGTTTCTGACTTATCAGTCAAGATACTGTAATAAAATAATACTGTTTGTAAAGTACAGTATCTGTCAACCTATTATTAAAAGCACTCCATATGCCAGCAGCACAATGGAAAACAATTCTGCATGTGAGACTTGTTCCCAACATCTTTTTAAAAGATACTGAGGGGTTGTTTCTTGGCAGGATAAGACTTAAGTGCATTTTTTAGATGCTTTCACACAGAATGTTGTTGATTCCAGAAGACAAGGTATTGACTTTCATACTTAGAGACATAAATTCCTATTACAGTTAAATGCAACACATATTTTTAAATTGTATTCTTTTAACTTCCAAATGATAAGATTCCTTTTTTAAATACTTAAGTTTCAAAATTGTCATTAGTACTTGGAGTAAATTTTATTCTACCTCTTCTGTGTGAAATTACTTCGTTTTAGTTCAGTTGTATTAGTATGAAACAGTTGTGGGTGACTGGGGAAATCTCTATCTGCATCCACTAAGAAAGTAAGCATTTCTTATCAGAAGATGGCCAGACAATAGGAAGTGCTGCTCATTAAGTCAGGTAGTACTGGCAGACAAATGTGAGGAGTAAGGGAGCTCCTTGTAGAGGTTCCCAGTTAGAGTCTAGTGGTTATGTGGGCTGTTAAGGTTATCAAACTCTGCTCATGAAGAAATTTGTTTCCACCTCACCCCCTCCACCTCCCCACCACCCAATAAACCATGTTAAATCGCATGAAGGTCTTTTTTTTTTTTAATTTGTAAAGGTTGTCTATGTATGGTCAACTGCTGTGGCTCAGTTACACTTACACACTGTACTGAGCTGCTCTGTGTTACCTTAGTTGAGTATATGGCAGACCATTGCAAGCTGCACGTTTGACATAAGCTTTGTCAACCAACTTAGGGTAAAATACATAAAGATGGCAAGTGGTGTTTTATCAGCATTTAAGCGTTATCCGGTATTATACTTTTTTTATTAACTCTTCTGTCTCCGTGTTGATATTGTCAATAACAACTGCAAACATGATTTGTTTATTCTGATTGGTAGTATAGAAAACTCAGCTCTTGAAACAGGCTTTCTTGTTTTGCTGAGATTATTTCTGAGAAAAATCAGAACTTGAGAAAGACAATTGGTATGAGCAGTAGGAACTTGACGTGCACTCTTTTTAAATCACTAAAGAGTGCTATCCCAAAGGGCATGCTTTGATATATTGAAGAGTAGTAGTAAGGCAAATTTCCAGAATTTCTGAGGTGTGGGAATTCAATACAAAATGTTGTTATGTTATGTTATAGGCTACCACTTCAGATAGCTGCCATGGAAATGGATTTATTGCATATGTAAATAGAACAAATCACAAGGGCGAGGGGTTTGGATCTGAATGTCTCAAAACCTGTGGAGATTTGGTTTTGTTTTAATGGCATGAGGAGGAATGTAGGGATTGAGACAAAACTACTTGATTATCATAGAAGTCCAGGTTGGAAGGGACCTCACGGATCATCTGGGCAAATCTTTCTTGGCAATAACACAGTCTAGACAAGATGTCCCATCACCCTTTCCAGCTAAATCTTAAAAGTGCTTGCTGTAGAGGGAAACAGTAGACCTGATTAAGAAAAATTGTGGGGTTTTTTCCTGTGTGCTTGATGTGTTTGTATTTTCTCTGTGCAGTAAATCAATTTGAATGTCTATAAGTGTAAGAATATTAAAATATTTAACCTGTCTTTCCCCTTTAGCTATGCTCCTTGGTGTGCAGCTTGTCAACAGATTGAATTGACGTGGGAAAGTTTTGCAAAGGAAAGTGAGCATCTGGGTATCACTGTGGGAAAAGTGGATGTCACTCAAGAACCAGGTATAGTATGAAATTGACTCTCTTCGTAAAAGGTATTACTGAGTATAATAACACTTAGTATCTGGGAGTATGGTTTATTTTCCTGGAATAACTGAGATACCAGCCAAGTTAGAAAAGAGGTTTCTAAATCGAAAGAATATTATCCACATTTTGTTCCTCCATGTAGTTCATATCTGTGAACCTAAGTTTATAAATTCAATTTGAAGGATTAAAGAATTGAGGAGTGATCTGGCTTAATACTGTACTAAAAGGGACTTATTCTCTATTTTAATCTATTCCACTGAAAGCTGCGGCCTGTCTCATTCCTCTCTCCTCCAAACTGCAGAAGAATCCAATTCTGTAGCCTCCAGTTACCAAGGGTGTGGTAGCATGACCACAGTGTTTTAATAAATTCCTAGCTCTTTCCATGGTGGTGCTGGTTTATTGTTCTGTTTAACTGTAGTAATGTTTTAAAGTACAGACATTATTGTTTTTTTCTGTTGTGATTATACAAATGTGTTTACAAAAAGAGCTTCTTTATTATCCACAGAAGCAGGAATCTTACTTATTCCTTTAGTGACTCCCTTCACATTTTTGAAAATGTGTTTGTATAAGTAGTACCAATGTTGTTCAAACCTCTGCATTTCTTGCTTCATACTTATTTTTATTTTGAGGGGATAAAAGGTTTCATCAGTAATATAAAAATACTGACGGAGTTAGGAAGAGATGTTACTAGAATAAAAAGACTAAGCTTTACTGATTTTTTTTTTTTTAATATTTTTTTAATTTTTGTTTGCCTTATAAAGTGTGTGGAAAATATGTCCATTTTATTATTTCAAAGCATGCCAAACAAGTTAGTTTTATCAAGTTAACAGAAGGGAAATGACTTAAACTCTGGTCTAAGAGCAATCTAAGTTCACAAGAAAATACCAGCTGTTCTAGATCTTGTGTAGTTTAATGTTTGTTAAAAGTTTAGAAGTAGATAAAAACTCTAGTATAAAAAGCTGTTGATGTGGAGTTCTCCTTTAGTGCATATGTTAATCATTAACAGTTTATTAAAGAGGTGAGTTTGAATATTAAATTTTTTTGCATAGATATAAACTTAGGCAGCTTCTGCACATTAACAAAGTAGTGGTTACTCTGGAGTTAAGGCTGCAAATGGGGATTCATTATAATCCCAACATGTTATTTTCTCCTAATTAGACGGGGATTCTTTTGTTTATGCAGTATTCAAATAGAAGGATTTCAATCTTGATTGTGGCATTTCGATATGGCTGTAACTTAAAGATGCATTTCCAGAAGTGATACTGTAAAATTAAAATCCTTGAGGTCTCACAGGAATTATTTGTCTTGGTTAAAAACTTGAATGGCAGTGTTGGGACCTGAATACTTGATACTTTCTTTTGCTCTAAATTTTTCTGACTGCCGAGTGATGCCAGATTCTGAACACTTTAGATGGAACTTTTAACTAGAAGTTCTTTAAATATTTGAATTTCTAATGTTGCTGAGCCTTGACCTCTGAGGATGTTTGAATTCTGCAAGTATGACTGACCCAAAATGATGAATTTGTATGTAAACATGCATAATATATCTACGATATCCAATTCAGCACAAAGCATGAACACTGTATCCACTTCTAAAACTAGTGAATACTCAAACTGGAAAACAAAGATTTATTCCTGTTTTGACCTTTGGTGCTGATGTGATTTTGAAGGTATGTCAGCTCCTTTGGAAGCTTTTCAAAGTTGCTGAGGTATTTTTACTATAGGCTTGTGCTTCAGGCTTTTGGTTGGTGTGCTTAAGTGCTCTTATCTCTTGCTCTTTCTTGCACAAGGTACCTTAATTAGTTTTGGTTATGTAACATCTTCATTAAATTGAAAGTAGTCAAAATGCATTAAATTAGTAGAAAACCACTCGATGAGTACAGGGTTGCATAAAGTTACACTTCCAAAACCTGCAGGAGAAAGCAGCCATTCATGGTACTTAGTTACAGCAGATTCTACTCTGGCAGAATAAATCCAACAGAGCCTTAATGGATTTACAGCGTATTTCGGTCAATTGATGCACTGGGCTTAAAGTGCTTATTCTTTCCTCATCTTTCTATTGAAACATTCAATATTTCAAGAGCAAGTAATGGAGATGCTTCTCAAAGTTCTGTATATCTGCCTTTCTTAAGCTCCTAATCACAACATTTATCGTTGATTTAAAATGAGACTTCTTGGACCTTCTGTAGTCGTCTTTGAGTAGTTGTCTGGTGAAAGCAGCTATATTTTTAGATGGCATCTATGTTTTCTGTGTATTTTGGGGGGGGGGGTGTTTGAGGGTGGTGTCCAAATTCTTAAGGATTTTTTCCTATTCTTGTTTAGCTGTTGACTTCATAATGGGTGTACATCTGTTTTTAACTTGCAAAGACAGATGCTTGACTATATTTCAAGTTAAACTATTAATCAGTTCAAGTTTGTAGTATACTGCACCAAAACAATTTACTGTCTGTTCTTAGCTCTTTGTAGCTGGCTCGCATCTGCTTTTACCGTTCAGCGGATATCTGTTAGATAAGCAACAAACTTACAGTTAAAGTTTTGGGGATGCTTAGGTGCATTTTGGCAACGCATTTTATGATTTACAGATTTCATTGTTAATTCTGAGACCATTGGTACTTCCTCTAGGATAGGCTGCTGGTAAGAGAGATTTTAAGGTAGCTGTTTCATTCACTGTTTGCCTGACTAGCATTTTTAGAAACTTGAGAGAATATTTGAGTGTTCCTATGACTTTCTCTGCTCTTAAGATTATTATGTTCTTTATGACTCTCCACCTAGTTTTTCTTGTGCAGCTGTGCTTTCTGCTTGATGAATTCTACTGTTACACTTGTATTTTTGTTTACTTTATATCTGCCTGTGCTGGCACAGTTTTTGTTTTATGAAGTTTCCACCACCCTGCCTCTCAGAGCAATAAAGGCAGAAAGCTGAAAAGTTGAAATGAAGACAACTTCCTTTATAGAACTTTAAAGATGCTTGCTCTTGGTTTGATTTAAACATCTTCAAAAAAGAAGAAAAAAAAAAAAACAACAAAAACCCCAATAAATTTCAACCCAAACAACAAAAAATCTCGCAACTATTTTATGCCTGTTCCATAGGGGAGTTCACAATAGAATAAACATTATTACTGAAACTTTTTAAAATACCTGGTTCAGTTCACTCTGGCTCATCTTTGCCTCCAAAGGCAGAAACTCTCTTGCAGCAATACTTTTCCATGGCTAACTTCCTGGTGTCAGAAGGTGTTGGCTTTATTGAAAGTCAAACAAGGGCTCAAGTTTCCCAAAAGATTTTCAAAGAAATTTATAAAAGGAAAAGTTAAATAACTGTTTGATACTTTATCTGAATGGCAATTGCTGACTAGAGGAATTTATCCCCTTACTACTGGAGTTAGACTGCATATCTGGAGGGCTGATAATCTTTGAGGTCTGCTGTATATTTTTTCCAAAATAGACTGCATTAGTAGAACATTTTTCATTTCTGCAGTCTTTAAATTGGATGTGTTGAATAGTAAATAACATTACTAAGTACTAAGGTGAATTCTTCCTCTCATTTGTAGGTTTTGTAATTGTCAGGATGAGGTAGCATCAGGTAGCCCTGACTTTCCTCAGATCTAGAGGCAGGGGAGAGTGAGTGATGTCTTCACATGGCAACTTAGCTAGTTGAGTCATGCAGACAACCTGCTTATGAGATGTTTGGGAGCTTTCTGCTTCACAGCTGGCTTTCTGAACATTGGGAGATCTTCATGGGTGTACCTTGTGCAGTGCAGTAGTGATGCTGGAAGTTACTTGCACCAATTACTCTGTAGCAGTACTGAGTACAAAACCAAAGAATTTCAACTGCCTTCTGCCCCACAAGCTGCTTTTTGATGATATGGTGCTAGATTCTATCCTATGAGTTGCATTATGTTCTCACCGTCTGCGGTGATGCTTGTAAAAAGCTTATTATTTATTTTCCAATCAATGAAACACTCACTTTCAGTGTGGGGATCAATTCCAGTCAGCCTCTTGAAGCCCTGCTTCAACCTTTTTTTTTGTCCTTTCTGCTGTTTTATGTCTGTTACTCAAAACTCTGACATGACCCACCTTTCTGGATGATATGAAAAATGGTTAAATTATTCTCGTGGCTTAAATGTGCAATATTTTACAGAAGAGAATGCTGAGACATCCCAAGCTTTATCGTCAGTCTCTTGGCACACCAGTTATATTTACCTAGAGAGTAATGCTGTATTGGAAGAGAAGGATAAGAACTTAGAAACATCCAGAACGTTGTCTTGCTATGGTCTTATTTATAAGAAAGATTGAACCGGATATAAGAACAGACTGGTTGTGCAGTGTACGTTGATTATTTGGAAGAGACAAAAAAGCAAATATGAAAATAAATTTATTTAATGTCTTGAAGTACCTGAGATCTGAAGTGTGCAGCTCTTGAATCATTTAAAATTGGCTAGAGAATGAATTAAAAGCAGTGGCTAGAGTTTGTAAGCCATTCTTGTCATTGCTATTGCTAGTGGCCCAAATTGTAGATGAAACAAAGGTCATCTGTATGAGACTATGTACAGACACAAGTTTATCGCATACTGGAATGTGGGTACATTTGTGTGACTCTTCTGTCTCTTTGTTGGAGGGGCATGCTGGTGGTCTGCTCAAAAACTTCAGCTGTGGGCAAATATTGGTTAGGAAATCCAAGTAGAAAAATTACCTTGTAGTAAATATTCAAGGTCAGCATTTTTCCTTATTTTGTCAACAGTATTTATTACCTGTTACTGCTTGCAGCATGTCTGAAGACAAACTGTTAACCCGTATTTACAAAACAGTGGTAAAAGCTATGCAGTGTGCTGCTTTGTAGTCTATAAATACAGATCTGTAGATATTTATGGGTAAGTCAATACGCTGAGAATTTTCAGTTTTATTTAACTGTTTGATGTGGCTTTTTCTTTCCTTTATAGGTTTGAGTGGTCGTTTCTTTGTCACAACACTTCCTACAATTTACCAGTAAGTGTGTCATAGTAGATACAGTTGACTGTTTCAGTATGTGTTCTTTTTTCCTGTCCTATTTGAGCAGTGACATGGAAGATGTAATGGACAACTGGCTTATTTCCATTTTATCCATCTCTAAAACACTTCTCAGGAGCTCAATGCACTAAATGAACACAAAGTGTCTATTTTTACTTATGTTAAAAGTTGCATGTAAAACAGTACAGAAATTTTCCACTGTTTGTGGTACTGCTTCTCTTACTGCTAGAATTCTTCATCTGCCAACTCTCTACCAATATGTTACCTATTGACTCCTACTTGTACTTTGTTTTAAACTGTAACTCTGAAATGCAGGTAAAAGGAAGGATTACTGACTTTTGATTTCAGTTCAGGTTATTGTTTAGAGCTTTGATTGTATTGATACAGTCTTCATCTGAGGCTTTTCTTTAATTTAAGCACATTACCAATACTGTTAAAAACAGATCAGGAAAGACACTTATTGTATCTTTTCTCCAATAAAAAGATGTCATCCTTTAAATATTGAACCCTTTATTAAGTCATGGTATTACAAGTAATGCATATATATGTATGCACACGTATTTATAAGCACACTTTTAATTCTCAGTTGTGTCTAAAAATGGTTTGATTGTTAACCTCATGTGCTTCATATTTGCTATTGTTAACCTCATTTGCTTCATATAGTATAGTATGAGTGAGTATTAACAAAAATTACTATTTTAATAAATGGCGAAATCTCATGATGTTGTTAAAAAAACTGAAACCTTCCATCATGGATTACAATTTCAAGACATGTTGAAAATGCTTAGGTGTTCAACTTTCTGAGCAAGTCAAATCTATAATGTATATGGTGTTTTTTTAACCACAGATACAGTTTAAGGCCATCTGTGTTAATGCGTATTTCTGTTTTTTAGTGCAAATGATGGAGTATTTCGCAGATACCGAGGCTCACGGACATTGGAAGAGCTTCAAGGTTATGTTTTAGAGAGAAAATGGAAAGCTGTGGAGCCTGTAGCAGGATGGAGGTCTCCATCTTCTATAATGTAACACTTTGTTTTTATTA
Organism: Scolopax mira; assembly: GCA_004320125.1. NCBI lineage: Eukaryota > Metazoa > Chordata > Aves > Charadriiformes > Scolopacidae > Scolopax > Scolopax mira. Next base: position 329,612 of record BJBW01000024.1, read on the forward strand.
ACATGAAACATGTTTTATAGCTTATTATTTATTAAGGGTGCGATGTTGACAGCTTAATCACAGAACTGTAGGGGTTGGAGGGGACCTTCAGAGATCATCTTAGTCAAATCCCCTGCCAAATCCTCCCCTATAAGAGCTGGACAGGAAAGCATCCAGAATATTTTTAATATCTCCAGAAAAGGAGACTCCACAGCCTCTCTGAATAGTTCCAGTCCTGTGTTACCTTTAAAGTAAAAAAGTTTTTCCTTGTGTTGAGATGGAATTTCCTGTATTCCAGCTTGAGTCCTTTGTCCTGTCACTGGGCACCACTGAAAAGAGTCTGGCCCCATCCTCTTGACACCTGCCCTTTACGTATTTCTAAGCATTGATAAGCTCTTCTCTCAGTCTTCTCCAGGCTGAATAGATCCAGGTCTCTCAGCCTTTCCTTAAAAGAGAGGTGCTCCATTCCCTCAATCACCTCTGTGGTCCTCTGCTGTACCCTTTCCAACAGTTCCCTGTCCTTCTTGAACTGCAGAGCACAGCACTGGATACAGTACTCCAGATGAGGCCTCACCAGGGCACAGTAGAGAGGGAGAATGATCTCTCTTCAACCTGCTGACCATGTTCTTTTTAAGGCACCCCAGGAGACCATTTGCCTTCTTGGCCACTAGGGCATGTTCCTCCCTGGTGGTCAGCCTGTTGCTCTCTACAGAGCTGCTTTGCAGGAGGTTAACCCCTAACCTGTACCGATGTGGGGGGGTTATTCCTCCCTAGGTGCAGGACCCTATATTTGCCCTTGTGGAACCTCGTTAGGTTTCTCTCCACTCCAATCTCCAGCTTGTTCAGATTGACAAAGGGCCTTTCTCCCCTAGATGTCTAGGCTTTGCAGAAGCAATCTGTATTGACAGCCTGCTTTCAAGTTTGTCACCTTTGAAAGCTGTTTATTTTCTGCCTTTGCTTTTGCTTGTGCCTGCTAAGGCTTGTTTATATCATCTTTGAAAATATATAAATACAAAAAGTATAAACACTGAGCATTATGTAAATGTCAGTTTCAATATCTGTGTAGTACTGGAATCAAATGCATGTTTGTCTGTTACTACTTCATGACACGCTACTTGAGGCAGGCAGCCTTTAGCTTTAAGGATTTATTGTTTGTTTATTTATGTGGAAGTCAGGTGTTCTCCCTTGGAGAAGGAGGAGTATTGCTTATACAATATATCAGAATTTGTTTTCAAAGCATTGAATTTGCTTTGAAATAGCATAGAATGTTTGCAGGATGTAAAGGATGAACCAAAGATGTGAATGGCCTGTGTTTCATTTTGGCTAAAGCTATTATGTGTAAATTCATGTCAAAAATCCAGTGAGTGTCCTTAATTTTCATGTGAGAGCAAGGAAAAGCTATGGGGTATTTAGTAATGGGGAGAGAAGCTACAGGGCTGTGTGCTGCTGTGAGTTGGGGAAAAAGCAGTTACAGCTGCAACAGATTTAAGCTGTGGAATTGCTATTTCTTGATTATGCTCAAATGTCATCTCTCAAGTCACTGTTTTAATGCTTTGCATTGAGATGGCTTAAGTGCATATAATACAGAACAAGTGTATTTATTTGCAGTAGCCACCTTCTGGCAATAACTAGGGTCTGAATGGCATTTAAAGTTTATAGATAGATTATTTTTTTGTGTGTGTGTGTGTCTTGGCAGTTTGCCATGTATCTGAGCTCCTGTCTCTCTTAAAACCTGTTCCTTCCTTATCTTTGTTTTGTAGGATGCACGGTATGGCAGGGTTATTTCACTTCTCTGGGTGGATCAGGGTAAGTAACTATGTGCTAGTGTCTTCCATTCCTCTCTTTAGGATAATATTCTCTTTGGAAGACAAAACTTAACTGAATGTTTTTATTATCATTCTATGAAAGTTAAAATTTCCTTACAGTTCCTGGATGTATAGTATCTTTGCACCATCAATTTTGTAGTGCTAATAGTCTATACCAAAAATGTCAGTTTGATTTTAAAGGTTATCATCAATACTGAAAATACTTACTGTTCTTATAATCCTGGTATAGTTAAAATGTTCTATCAAAGTATACTAACACGATAAAGTAGTTTTTTGAAAGCTGTTGCAAAAATTGCTGTAAACATCAGAAATTAATTTAGCATCTACTAGGTTCTTTCAGTTAATACTATTCTTAAAGATTATATCCCGGTTCATTTTTAGAGTTGTAAATCATGCTCTTCTGCAGCTCATTTGCATCTAGTGTATTGTACAGAAGAAAGAGTAATGGTTTTATTGATTAGTAAGAATTTATGAATGTGGATTTCAAATTGTCAACACCATTTGCTTAGATAAGAACATAACAAATATGGACAGTAGAGTAATTATCACAAGTAAAGAATAAATGCAGAGTGTACATTGAGTATGCTTTGATCTTATAACATTTCAATACACTTTCATTTGGAAGCTATCAAAGTTTTTCCCGTAGTGTGTTAGCATCAAGACTTTCAGACTTCTCCAGTTTTGGTTAGGAAACACACTTTCTTAAAATCTTACAGCATAGCCAAGATTAAGAGACTGTGTTTGTATTTGATTGTTGCAAAAGGTCTTAATATTGTAATGTGCTAAAAAATAAATGTAGTAGAGATTTTGAAGAGAATTTGTATCACTTCTATTAAGTATCTAGCTAACCCGGAGTCAAACAAAACTTTCAGTTATTAGGTTTCCTGTGCAAGCTATCTTTGATTCTTTATTACACTGGAAAGTATTAAGTTTTTATAGCCTTCTGGCATTTCTCTTCCATGGTTGCTGTGTAATGATGTTGCCTTTGTCTAGTTTCCTTCCTGAAAGATTAAATGCTCTGGGAAGAAACCTTCACTAATTTGCTTTCCCCTTTGATGAATATTTCAGCTGTACGTTTCCTCACTCTTCTTGTTGTGCTATCCTTGCATGTGCTTTAATAAATGTGGGAAGCTTTTCTGACATTAAAAAAAAAATAGACCCTGGAATTTCAATATTAAAACTTATGTAAATGTTGATTGTGGTTTGTTTTCTAATGGATATACTCTTGGATGAAATCTATTGTCATAATTTACTTCTTACCCAGACTGTCTGACTTGATGTGATGCTTGGTTCAGTCAATTCAGTTTGTAGGTTTGGATAACATATTTCAGTTTCATAGAAATCTTAATATTGTATTTGGATTATTATCTATCTTCAGGAATATAAGTGAAGTTTATATTTCATTTTATACGGGAAATAATTATCTAATTGGAATGGCTCCTTTTAAGAATTAAAAAGCTTTAGTAAGAACTGAATGTCTGAGTTTTAGTTAATGAATGAATTCTCAAATTTAAATATGTATTTTGATCTTGTGCAACTTAAATATCTACCGCTCTGCTTCCCAGATGTAATTATTGGGATAAAGTTCTGAATGAGGTTTCATTTTTTTCATTTGGTGGTGTGCTTGTGAAATTGGGTATAAAAGGACACTTAATTTTAACCTGACTTGGTTGCTTTTTTGGTTCTAAATTACCCTTTTAAAATAATCAGCTTCACAGACTTCTGTTGGTACTGTGACTGTCATTATTGGTGATGCTTACTGTATAGTCTCCTTCCTGCAACAGAGGTCATGAGAACAAATGTACAGGTTCATGCTGTGGGTTTATCTAACCCAATAGCCTGTCTCTGACAGTTGCCACCTTCTTACAGAATATAAGGATCAAGAATATTTTGATGTTTTCCTCTATGCTCTGAGCCTTCCTCATACATTTACCCGCAGTACAATTACATATGACATTTCTAGTGCTGAGTACCTTAGGAAGAAGTAATTGTGCATCCTTTGCTTAAAAAGTCTTTTAATATGAACAACTTGGTAAAGAAAAACAAGATTTAATGATATCAAAAGAAATACAATATGACATTTAAGGATGACTAGGGCTTGAGAGGGAAGACTTTAGAATAAATACTTTAATTTAACAAAGGTCTTTATTAGATATTAATTTACGTAATGGTGACAGCATTATAAATCATAAGTGCTATTAGTTATGAAGTTACTAACTATCTTCTTCTTGTTTCCAGCAAATTCATAGCTACCTCACTGACACTCTTGGAATTCATGTTTGGATTTCTTATGCAATCTTCTTCTTAGCTACCTTATTGATTGGCCTGTTCCTGGGTTTGGTAAGAAAGCTTTCTTTTTCTCAGTTACCTAGAGCTTTACATTTAAAAAAAAAAAAATTCCCTGGTAAGATATACTGAAGTGCCTTATCTTAGTGATGTATCTTTTGTCTATGATATCCAGTGATAGGATGAGTGGGAATGGTTCAGACCTGAGCCAAGGGAGATTTGTACTAGACATCAGGAAGCATTTCTTTACTGAGAGAGTCGTCAGACACTGGAACAGGCTCCCTAGAGAGGTGATTGATGCCCCAGGCGTGTCAGCATTGAAGAGGCAATGGCCTTAATAACGTGCTTTAATTTTTGATCAACCCTGAATTGGTCAGGCACCTGGATTACATGATCATTGTAGGTCGCTTCCAACCGAAAGAGTCTATTCTGTTAAATTTCTGAAGTATTCAGAATTCATCCATATACTGTGGATGCCTTCTCTAGTTTTGCTACCTACTTCTGGTAAAGGTTAAGTTCACTTTTAGTTAATCTTCATTAACTCATGCTTCAATTTAGATTTGTTTAGTTCATCCACTAAAGTGATTTTTTTATATTTACCTTGTGTATCTAAGATATTTGTACGTAGGGATTGAATGCATGTGGTCAGAATTATGTGAAAATTCCCAACTTTCTAAAAATGCAAGCTTTGTGGAAGGATTTTTATTATCTGGAGTGGGATTGTATTTGTGGGAGTTAGCAACGTAAGTATATTGCTGCACTGTTACTCAAAATGAAAGGATGAAAATATTTTGTGAAAGGCTTTGAAGATTTGGGGTTTTAATTGATTTATTCTATTCCGGGGCATAGCTTTGTGGTTATAGCTTGGTTTTAATAAAACCTTACTTCACTTCTTTCTTCCCTATGATCTTTTTGTTTGAGTTCTCATTAGTAATTGAAAAATCTGACCTCTTTTGATACTACCCAGAGCTGGTGCATCAATCTCCAAAACATCGGGAAGGTTATTCAAACAAACCCATTAGCTGTATATATGTGAATGTTAAGTACCATATCCTAAGCCCCAAGTTGTTTCATCAGTGGAAACGGTTCAAAGTTGCTTTACCTGTGGAGCTGGGATTATTTCCTTTCAGAGTATTTTAATTCTGTGGCTCTGTGACCTCTCCAATATAAATGTTAAATGAGAAACTGAGCTGGAACGGGAGATATAGATAGATGGGAATAGAAATTCTTACAGACTGGTTGCTTGGTCCACAAGCATATTCTGCAAATGCAAAGAATAAAGCAGTTATGCTGCTAGCAGCTAAGTCGCTATTCCATGTAGGAAGTGTAAAGGTTGTTTCTGGCACTTAGCTCTCTGTCCTTCAGCCCAAATATCAGCGTTAGTGAAATAAAGAAAAACGTCCTCACTCTATTTCTCAGTACTACTGGGAAGTGGTTTCAAAGTGTGTGTGTATTTAGGCAAAACCACATTTTCATACATAATATGTTTACGGAATTGGCATAGGTAAGCAAATGTCTTTTATTATACAATTTAAACAGCTGGTTTTTTCTAGATGGTAGATTTTCAGCACCAAATGAGTGCAAATCAAGTTAGAATAACTAGGAGCAAATGAATGTCATAATTTAAAAAAAACCCTTTCCCCCCTTCTTCCTTCGTTAAAAAAACCTAAACGTGAAGAAGCTTAAAAAATGTAAAGTTAATTTCTCAGCTTTTTCTAAAAAGTGATGAAAATTTATTTCTTTAACGTAGTATAATCTGTCTCTTTTCTTTCCTTTGCATTATTCTTCACACATGACAATAAGACACAAATATCTTCCTTGCATTTTGATTGTATGTGATTATGTCTACACTAAGCTGCTTTAAATAACAAGAAGCAAAGCCATAAAAGACAAAATCAAGCACAAAAGGTAGAAGTACACGTGTATTGGGGAGTCAGGAGTAGGAATTGAATAACGTCTTAAAATAGAGAAAATTTTGACCGAGAAGGTTTCAAAAGTTTTAAATAAGTAAAAAATTCTCAACTGTGTTCTGGGCCTCTTTTCTCAAGATGCAAGCTGTTTCAATACAGAACAAATTTAGGGAAGTAGGAGGCAGAAAATTTGGAGTAGAAAGCAGAGAATGTTGGTTGGTGTACACTGAGAACACACTGCTTTTTATTTAGTTTCTTAGGATAGTTCTTATCTCCAAGCAAGGTAGTATAATTTTCTAAATTTTATTGTATGTCTTAATACTTAGTAGTACAGGGGCTGCTGGGATGGTTTGCTAATAAATGCCTTTTTTTTTCTCTTTACACAGATACTGGTTTTGATTTCAGACTGCCTTTGCCCATCCAAGTCAAGATACAGAACTGAAACATCTGGTAAGAACTCTTAAGTGGGTAAGATACTGTAGGTTTAAATGTGCATGTGTCGGAAGGGGAACTTAGTTGTGACCTGATGTCAAGAAGTTCTTAGATGTGAACCCATAATCCAGGTATTCATTTAGTCACATGCACAAGGATCAATATGTTGCGCTCTAAAACATCAGTGTCAAAGCATCCACCTGGAGGGTAGCAAAGAGGACAAAAAGCCCCCCAACCCAACAGTAATTTGGTCTAGGTTCCACAACTATGAAGGAAGGAAGGGGTTTGTGTATTTTGCAAGTGCATATTCACCAAACCTATTGCTTAAATATAGAAAGAAATTTGCTTTGGCAGGCTGATATACAGTCAGTATATTGCACTAGGAGATGCAGCATTCTGAACTTGAAAAATTATCTCTATAATTTGTGGCAGGGGAAAGGAACCTAGAGACTGCAGGTGTGGGGAAGGGCTAAGGTGTTGCGTCTTCTTCAAATAGAAGAAGAAAACATGCATCTTTGTGATCCTTGGTGAGAGGACTTCTGAATATATTCTGCTCCCCGTGAATATGGGGAGGCAAAAACTCACACACGAAATATAGTCTCTTGTCAGCACCAGATGGGTACTGAGCTCCAGAGCATCTTTTGGTATGTTTGTGCTATTGAGTGGTGTCAAAACATAACTGTAATTAAAAATATTTTTTTATATTGTATACACCTGTGTGTATTGCTTTGCTGTTGAAGATGGCACATCTGTGACACTTGCCAATAAGACTTTAGCGAAATCTGGAATTCATAAGTGTGCAAAATTACAATCTTCAAAATCTGAGATCTTTATCACTATGAAAAGAAAACCACACGCATGCTTGTGCAGTATTCTGCTCAGTTGTCCGGTTGACTCAACAGCAGACGTTACCTGACAGAGGTTACCAGTATATTATCACTTTCCCACTGACTTGTTTGATAACTAAACCTCTTCGAGAAGCCAAGTAAAATTGATCTGTCTTTAGTGTGTAACTCGGTGGAATAAAATGAAACCTAACTATGACTGATATGCAAGAAAATCAAATGAAAATGGAAGAGAAATACTACTGAAGATTTAAAATTGAAAAGTAAGGAAAATGTAGTCCCATGCCAGTTTTCAATAAAAACGTTTATGAATGTTTCAGAGTACAAACACAGTGATGTAACTGAGATTCAGTCTAACTTCTGAATTTGAAACTCTTATTTTGTTTAGACGAAGCAATTACAAAGGATAATGTGGAGAATGCAGCATTAGAAGAACCGGAGGAGGCTGCTGAGCTTTCCGCAGATGATGCGGAAGAGACTGCAGATGCAAAAGATCTTTCAGATGGAGAAGATGCAGCAAATTCAAGTGCTGATGACTCAGAGGAGGATTTAGCACTTGGAAAAGAATCAGGGGAAGAAGAAATGGAAGACTTAAGTGAACAGCCTTTAGCTGATTCAGAGACTGAAAGCTCAGTAAGGCAGCGTAAAAGTCAGGTAGCTGATAATGGACTATAGCTGTTTTGGTAGTGTATTTTGTACACTTGGACCAAAGAAGTATCAGACCCTGCGTCTGAAGCTGAAGCTTACACTTGATTTGTCATTTGTGTTTACGCAAAACCTCTGCTCTGTCAGCAGGCTTCTCTTTTTTAAACTAATACTTGCTCATTGGGTTTCTTTCATAAGCACATATGCTGTGTATTGTATAACTTTAGCCATGACAATCAAAATAAGTGTATCTTATTCGTTTGAAGTCTTCTAAGAGAAAAGGGGTGTTACAGAGTCTCAGTTCACCAGCTATAACAGGGTTATCTATGCTTGTGTTCCTTTTTAAGTATTGACCTAATCAAGATCAGGAGTTTTAACTCTTTACCGAAGCTTGGCAGGACTGTGATTTTCTGTCTGAATGTTTGTTTCCAAATGCAGCAGAAGCACCAGAGAAGCGATACAATAGTGAAAGAAGGCACCTTACTAGTCTTCTACTAAGATGTTGTGTATGATGGGATTATTTTTATCACTTTCAACTGAAGCACCTTTCTCTTTCAGTTTTATTAATGTTTGTTTTGAAATTTTATCATGTGGTATGCTGTGTGCCCCCAGATTTTTCAGATTTTGGTAATTTGGAGGCATGCTGCACAGCTCAGGCTTGTCAGCTGAGGGGTTTTTTTGACCTAAGGAGTTTGAGTAATTGAAAACCTCAGGCCAAGAAAGAGTGGCAGCTAAATGTTTAAGATATCTTTGAACTTCTTTTAAAAGGTTTAAAGGAAATTCTTTTGGTTGGGGAGAATTTTTGCCAAAGCAGGACTTTTTTTTTTCCCTTCAAGAGATTGTAGCAAGAAGCATTCACTTTGTGTTACCAATACAAGCTCGTCACTTGCAGTGCAGTTCTGCCATTTCCAACTCAGAATGCTTTTGGTGGAACTCAAACTGCTTTAATAATATCAAACTGAAGGTTTTACCTCTGATCACTTTTCTACTTTTTGTCACTGGAATCAGCACATTAGGAAAAGAGAAGGGTAGATAGTGGGGAGAAGCATTTGGGTTTGCTACTTTTATCAAGATAAATGTTTATCTGTTGAACTGTGTAATATGAAAATGGCTTGCTAGGTAGACAGCATTAGGTGTGGTTAGAAGACTTAAGTCATTTAAGATGTCAGTATTACCCTCCTTTGACTTGGTTAATATATAAGGCTGTTTTATTTGGTAAGGAATACCTACCATATCCTGAATATGTTCAAGTCCAGGCTGGATGGGACTTAGAGCAACTTAGTCTAGAGGGAGGTGTCCCTGCCCATGGGAGGGGGGTTGGACCTAGATGATCTTTAAGGTCCCTTCCAACCCAAACCATTTTATGATACAGTGAGATCCTGTATGTTCCTATTTTGTTGATGTGTGTTTATGTGCATAAGACGTGTTTTAATCTTGATTTTATTTTTTTAAATGTATATATTGCATAAACCTTGCTAATATGCATGAATTTAATCCAGAATACAGAGTAAACAGAGATGAAATCATCTCATTAGAAGAGAGAAGTTGCAAAATGCTGGTTTCCTTTGAGACTGAGACTAACAGGGCCAATTTGTGTTGGAAGTTGTTTTTTTTTAATTTTTAAAATGCTCATATAGAGCATATTTGCTAAGAAAGCTTAACTTTTCTTGTCTGTGTCCTGTTGCATATTGTGTCTTGGAACTATATAGTAGAAACTTTGCATTTGTCTATTATAGCTGTGTAAAGAACAAAATCACACTGCATATATTGAACAGGAATTTTTTTAAGGAACTTTCTCTATCTGGAGCTTGAATTTCATATAGTGGACATGTGTAAATATGCTTTCACATATGTGAAAACATAAAGTTGAGAATATATATATATTGCACTATAATGAGAACAGTTTGTCTTGTGTTATTTTAGAGCTGTCCCTTGTGACTGAGCAATTGTAGAAGCTTACAGACAGTGGAACACAGTAGCAGTTGAGGTATGTTGAGGTAATTGAATCATGCAGTATAGTACTTATTAGACTATTACAGTATTATTAAGCTCGGTGTATTTCCATAAAAAAAGGTCTGTAACAACCTTTTGTGCACTCTGAGTGTTTTGCTATCTCTACCCTTTGTTATGATTAATTTTACAAAATGGAACTTGTTATTGCAATCTCGATATAGACAAAATGTCCTTGGAGAAGCTGCTGCTAACACTGTTCAAAATGTTGTGATTAAGGATAGGGCTGTAAGGCTTGTAAACTAGAATTGCATGTCAAAAATGACATAAGATTTTTGAGAGCCACTTTAAATTTCAAGCAGGATGTGTGCAACTCCAAAAAACAGTCCCTGATGAATCTAAATGTGAATGCTTAAAAGTAAATAAAAAAAAATATGGAGTGGGTTACTTTTGAAAGAGACTAGAGATCCATACAACCTTTCAAAACTCCTGTCCTTGAGATTTGTGTCAAACTTGTATGCAAGTCTTGGAATACTCTGTATATGCTGCACCTGTGCTGGGCAACACTTGTTATATTGGCTTGCTTCATGGAAATGTTATACAGGGTTGTCTTTTATATGAAAGTTTGCAAACTTATACTATGGGTATTTTTATGGAAATTCCTTATAAATTTTGTATTTATAATCTTCTTGTGGTTAGTTTTCATTTTCTCAGCATATAGATGGTTCATCTGTGTAACTAACAGAAGATTATCTTTTTTTAATACTGATCTTCCAATCAATAATACAGGTTGTGACTTGTGAAGATTTCTTAAACTCTTTAACACAAACCTGTATATTAATGAATTGCTTCCTTGCTACGTGAGCAAAAGCACACCTACAGCGACATTTTCCATTATAGTAACTCTGGGCTGAGCAGTACGTTCTCAAAGGTAGAAAATGCAGCTGCAACTCAAATGGACAAAATTTTGCTGGGCAAAATGGCGTAACTCTGATCCTCTGTTAGGTTAGTTTTTCCTTCCTCTCCAGCTTTGTAAATGGTCTGCTAACTCTGGAGTTTGGAGGACAGCAGGACATTTCTCCCTGCCGATGCGATCAGGGAGTGTGCGGGTCTGTATGGTGCATCTTCTGGTTGTAGTTCACAGCAAGCAGTTGTTGCCTAAGAACTAGGCCTTTGGGCCAGGCGTGCTGAAGGGAGAAGTGTCCACCAGGAATCATCGCTGCAAGGTATTTGGATGATGTGAACAACTACTGGATCCAGTGCACAGATTTGTTTTCTTCAGATGAGTTTCCTGACCTGCCTTTTTCAGAACAGTACTGCTGTGGGGCTTGGGTAATGGGCCATTCACTTTGGTTTTCTTCTTTTCCATCGCATTGATTTCCTGATGTAAAGTTGAAGAGGGAATAGATGAAATTAAGCCCTTGTGAGCATTTTGTTGTTTGACTATTTAATCAGCTGCTTCTTGTTCTGTCTCATGTGAGAATAAGAAATTTTCCCCATGAAAATGGGCAGGCAGGGTACTACAGGCAAAATCCAATCAGGTTTGTAAAATTACTTTGTTTAATCAATCAGGCAAACATTAGCTTTATATTTATAGAGGAAATGCAAAGATAACTCTCTGATGGCTGGAAAAGTAGAAAAGCTTAAGTTTCTATCCTGGAATTTTGAACTGGAGCAGTGGTAACTCCCAGGTCTGGCAATGGGACCCCTGAATGTGCCCCCTCCTCAGGGCTGATCACACGTCAGAAATGACAAGCTGTGTGGCTGCCATTGCTGGAGGAGGTCTGTCAGCTGCAGTATGGTAGTGGGAAGGGAAAGGATCCCCTCCTTTTCCCTTTTCTGAGTATTACCTGAACACAGAGAAATCACCAGGACACTTGAAAGGCTGCCCAGCATGAAGAGCTGCCCAGAAGGAAACAGTCTGTCCCTTGCAATGCTTTTGCAGCTCTTCCCAGGAGCCGGCTGGTTTTTTTCTCCTATTTCCTGCTTATCCTTCCACTCCCAAATTGTCACGCAACAGCAGTTCGCTTGTAAGCTTGCTTGCCAGTGAACCAAGTCTGCTGATAACTTTCTTTCATTCCTTTCCCTACAGGGGAACAAAAAGCGTTGTGTTTTACTTTAATGAGGACTGTAGCGCCAACTTCTTTTAACCAAACATCTTAATTTCTTTCCCAGTAGAAAAGGACTTTAAAAACTGTGTGCTTTTTGCTTTCGTTTCATCTTTCCTGAGGAGAAAGGAAAGGCTCTGAATTTAAGCGTTCAGGGAACAAATGGCGATTTAATAATCAAATGTTTTCATTTGAACTTATTTTTTATATGGAAAAGCTGTTTTTTTTCTTGGCTCATTAGAATTTCTCAGAGCCTGCTAGTACATTATACTTTTACAGCTGTTAACCTGAATTCCAGTGGGGTGTGAGAGCTGAACATAGACACTGACAATTGTCTTGGCACAGGCTGTGCCAGTAGCTCTCAGACTTGCAGAATTTCCAAAAATGACGGTGGTCATTTAAAGTGTTTGACCTTCAGTCCCACATCAAGGACATGAAAGTTCATACTTGATGAAGGCTTCTTTTTTGTGTGTGTGTCTGTTATTACTGCGCAATTGGGGGGCCAAAAATGGTGCTGAGAACCTCTTTGTAAATCTCCCCTGGATTTTTGAAATTCTACTTAGTCATCTGGATTCTCACAGAAGGGCTGGTCCTCTGTTGGATGCTGCAGTCTGCCTTCACCCTAGTGGTACCCAGACTCCCAACTGACTTGAAAAAATAAAACACTCTTGGGGCTTGTTGTGTGCTCTCTGTGCTGAATGTCAAAGAAACTTCCCTCATCCCCGCAATAGGTCCATCATTTTCACAATCTCTTGTGCTGATGTCACAAGCATTTTCTGTTGATTCCTCTGATTGACTGGGAGGGGCTGAAGTAAGTTGGGATTGATGTGAGCTACTCAGGGAAAACATGTCACCTTACAGTTCAATACTGTAAATAGGTATTTCCTGATTTTTATTTGGAGAAATTCACAAATGCTCATGGGGAATTTGGAAGTCAAACCAGCCTCTTATATAAGTAAAGGTACTTGATAAAACAACTTTGCACAACAGCCTTGAGAAATAGGTAATCGCTGGGACATTGAAATGTTTTCATTATAAACTGTAGCTTAACTTTTCCTGTTAATCTTTACTGCGGTTAAGTGAAGTGAAAAAAATCCCATCTGACTCATCTTTGGCCTATGGAGGTTTTTGCATGTTGACAGGAGACCATCAGTGTCTCTCTGATCCTGCAGTAGGACACAGTGGCTTGGACTAAAATGCTGTATCGCAATCTCTCACTTTGTCAAATAACATACATAAGGACAAGCATGTCATGATATTTCTTAGAACACTTTTGGCTTTTGATTGGAGAGTTTTCTAAGCCAAAAACTGTATGTCTGTGTTTTATAGCCCTCTGGATTTTTTTCTTCCAGGATTTGCCATACCCCTTTTTGAACTAAAGTGCAAAGTTTCCTTTGCAGAGCCATGTTCAGCTGAGCTTCAGTTATGTGACACTGTTCTCTGTTAGTAATTCCCTGGGGACCCTCTAAAGGAACAAGTGAGAAGCAGTAGATATGGGAGAGGATTTTAATGTTACCCTGATCGTGTTGAGGTTTGTTTCTTTTTTCCCCTCCGCCCTAATCACATCTGAATGTTTCAGTTGAATTCTTTTGTCAGTGAGGTTTGCTGTGGCTACTTGGGTAAACTTGTTGCTGTTAAGTCAGATGTTCTTTTGCTTCAAGGTTGAAGTCCAGGCAGCTGATGTCTCATTTAAGGGCTGGAAGAAACCACTTATCCAGAGAAATTCATTAACATGAGGGAGACAATTACTTGGAGGGAAGCCTTGTCAGAGCTGGTCTGTGAGTCTGTGTCAGATATACTGGGGACATATTTCCTGGAGAAGGTGAAGTTGTCCTTGTTCACCAGCAGATGAAACTTCTTGGTTTGCTTCCTTTGTGCTGATACTGGCACCTTCCACCACACCCTGGCTCATGAACTGGCCAGCAGTGATGGCAGGAGGTACTGCTGGAGCAGGGGAGACCCCAGTTCCTGGTCACTCCTAAGCTCTGTGGAGCTTTCCAGGGTGTATGGGTTGGGTGACAGCAAGAAGTCAGTGACTCCAGTTGAGCTTTGGTGTGTGATGGTGCATCTGGGGGGATCTGCAAAGGGGGAATGCCAGCAATTTTGTGATAGGGGAAGGATGAGGAACTATAGCCTGAGTTACACTTTTTTTTTTTTAAAGTGAATATAGTCACACAAGTGTGGGGGGAGATCAGTAATGAAACAGTATCATTACCTTCAGCAATTTTTATGCAACTTTTGAACATTAAAGGCTTTTGAATTCATTAAGGTTGAATTCAGCTGCACAAATTAAAATGTTTAGCTATGGTGCAATGCGTACTGTCTCATGCTCTAGGATAAATACCTGTTTTGTGCACAGGCAATGCAAACTTTAAATTAACGAGAGCAGATGTGTCCCCAGTTTTGTGCTGGGAGCATGGAGAAATGTCAGTGTTAAGCCAGTTTGCATTTAAATTGTATCTGACTGATGTGTGATAAATGCCTCATGGTGTAATTGTATGTATATTGCTATTCATTGCCAGTAGTTCCTCCTGTGAATATTCTATAAGCTGACCCCCTCTGCACTCCACGCAACTTAATCTGAGATGCCTTCTTCTGGGAAAGCAGTTGGAGAAATAGCTGCAAATCTTAGAGCCATCATTCTCTTTAAATGATTCCTGAGCCTGAGCTTACAGCTGGCACCATCCTTCCTGCCTCAACCCCCGAAATACTCATCTGAAGATTTTTGACGATCTCCTTTGAATCTTAAGTGGTTTTTCTCCCTTTTGGAAGAGTATTTTGTTCTAGTTGTTATTTATAAACCAGGAGCAAGGAAGATGGCTGTGGTTTTCACAGGGGCGTATGTGTATTTAACTTGGTGTTATCCAAATTCTTCACCGTTGCTGAAGAATGAAAAAAATCAAGTCACTCAAAGCCCAAAACTACTGCAGGGAGTGCAGCATGGGTATATTTCTGTGGAACTGCATTTTTTTCTTCTCAGTGCACTCCAAGTGGCGAGCAACACAGGGGCTCTGTGGTTTGCATGCCCCAGAGAGATGTGAGCGTGGTACAGGCAGCTTTGCTCCTGGCATGCTGCAAAGTCCACCACTTTGCGCTATGCTTTGGGAAGATTTGTTTCCAATTAAGGTATTGATTTCTCCCTTCTCCCCCAAATCTGGTTGTAATAAAATAGCATTAATGATTGAAATGTGTGCAGCCAGAAAATTGAATTATATACATATGTGATATACTTGTAAGTTTTCTCTGTCAAATGCTGTGATAGCTGTTGCAAACAATGTATATTGGTTAAATTTTAAGTCAGGATTTAATCAAGAAATCTTATTTCTTGAGTCTAGTATGCTTTGGATGCTACCTTATCTCTCTGATAAGGTAGCTTTATTTCCAGCTGGTGAGTGCATCTGACTTTGTAGCATTTTAAGAATAACTAGCTCGCTGTGGGTTGTGGAGGTGGAATTATCAGGAACAGCAGGAACCATTTCCCTGAGTGTGTATTAGGTGCCCGAACTGCCCAGCAGCTGGGTCACTGCAACTTGAATCACTACCCAGGGTTTTAATGCAAATAACTGGAAACTCACTTGTTTCAGGTACTGTCCTAAATGCAAGTCCAGGCTGGGACTTGCTTTTATAAATCATCTAAATCAGAATTTTGGTTTTGGGGCATAAACAGTATCTTTCTTTTCTCTGCTTCCTGGATATTCTGGATTATAAAGGCACCCAGGGTAGAGTGTACATTCCTGTTATTGCAGATTTACCTCACGCATTCTGCACATTTTTATTTATTTCCTTGCTGATTAATTTTCTTCCTTTTTGCCTTTTTTTTATTCCACTATGCTCTAGGTTGGCCTTGACCCCATGAAATAAAATGTGGTGCCAAAGTCCAGTATGACACAAGAAGTTGGTGTATTGTTTAGGTATGTAGGTAAGTTGAATCCTTATGAAGTCCTGTATTAATGATTTACAGACAAAATTACAGAGCTTAAAAGAGAGAGAAGTAGGAATAAACTAACCCTGTGAGATCTGCAAACATGTCTGGAAAACCAGTTTGCATTGCTGATTTTGAAGAGTATGCTAAAAAGTTTCTCCCCAAATCAGTGTATGATTATTACCGATCCGGAGCAGATGACCAGGAAACGCTGGCAGATAATGTAGCAGCTTATTCAAGGTAGGAGGATGATTTAAGGCTGGGGTGGGAGGTTGGTGGTGTAAATTTATGAATAAATATGGTACGATATTCAATTTCTCTGTGTGAACAAAACTCTATTTTTTTCTAACTCTCCCCTTTCACTCCTTTACCCAACATTTTTAGTCAAAAAGCAGTCTCTAAAATCCATTAGCATCTTTTTAGCTTTACCTGCATTTTATTTCTTTTGTTAGTGTAAATTTTATAAAGAGTCCTTCGGCTCCAATATCTAATCAGCTGATGAAACTGTAATTTCTACATGTTGGGCTTATAATGCAGGCAAGGGTTTCTTGTGGTGGGGTTGTACCTTTATGTACTGAGTCAGTTTTGCCTGTTCCTCCTAAACCAAAGTAGTTAGGTAGCCTTCTCCGGTAAATGCTTGTGCCACATTGCTAGATCAGAACCGCGTAGCCCAGCAAAAAGGAGCTTTGTACTGTAGCTTGAGTTAGCCATGAAAGCCAAGGTTCAGCCCTGGGTGGCCAAACCGTGCTCAAGGGGTCTCCAACAGAAGTTCAGTGCTCACCCGGAAATATCCTAAATGATGGGTACTATTATAAACCAGTTTTGACAGGCTGGCCCCCTGAACCTGTGTCTGAAAACAACCTGAAATTGGGACATTCTGAAGTACAAGGTCAACATGATGTAGGTCAGCATTTGCTGTTGGATGCAGTGGAAGAGTGTCAGAACTTACATCGAGTCAGTTGGTTCCCTGGATCGCTGCTGCTGCTCTCTCTGCCCCCAGAGCATCGACTCAAGTGCTGCAGAGGAAAGGAGGCAGCTGGAGGCTGATGGCCCTGGCTGAGCCGAGTCAAAACTGCTTAAACAGCTGTTTGCTTCTCTGCCCTTAGGGTGCTGTGTTGGTGCAGACATGTAACCCCCCTGCACTTGTCTTTGCTAATCTCTAAAGGCTTTGTCTTAAATCCCCCTGAATCTAACAAACTAAACCAAGATTTTTCCGATTTGCCTTTAGTCATTCTCCCTCTCCACTTTGCTTTTCTGTTGTAGAGCAGCAATCCTACTTACTGCTCCAGTTGCCTTTCCATAGGCTTTGAACAATTCAACTGGAAATCCCTTGCAGCTTTAGTAAGGCTCTGGTAAACTCAGTAGTAATTAATTTAACGGGATCTCAGTAGCCAGATCTCGGAAATCGGGTTAGAACCCTAATTTTAGGGAAACACAGGAAAGCTTTGTAATGTCAGGAGAAGAAGAAAACTAACCTCCACCATGATCACTTATTCCAAGCCTCTTTGTTTTATGTGGAATTCTCCATCCCTGATTGGAAAACCCCTTGTGCTTGTTGCTGCTCAAACACAATCTGAAGGACTGCTCCAGCTCCAAGGAGTAAAGAGCAGCAGTAGGGGATGGAGTAGTGCTCACCTTTTTTTTTTTTTTTTTTTAATGCTTGCAGATGTAATGTTGTTTTGCCCTCATAAAACCAGAATGAGATGTTAAGGAAAGGACACTGAAAAGAAGTGCTCAGATAGAGTTTAAGTCCTAAGTAAACTGCAGCAGTAGTGAGCTTCTTACTACTAACTGCTGGAGTTAATCATGATTAAACAGAAGTTGGATCTAATCTGCCCAGAAACAGGATAACAAAAAGCTGGGTATATCCACTTGCTGTTTTGGTATTAGCAGAGCTAGATGGTGGTGGTGAGATAAGAGCAGCTCTGCTCTGAAGTTGTATTCAACTGCAGGGACAGATTCCTCTGATAAGAAGACCTCCTCACAGCAGGCTGGTCATCTGTGGGCTTCAGGCTCGTTTCTTCCTTCCTGGCATCTTCTATTATCTCTTCAATAAGAGCCTCCAGTTTTACGTGTTCAAACTGCAGAGTTTGCAGGCAGCCTGGGACTGAAGGAGTGTTTTGAACAGCCTGAGACACTAAAAAAATGTAAATGAAATTTGCCAGGCTTTGGTATGGCTAAAAGCCATACCCTCAGTGCTGTGTTCCTGCTCTTCAGCTGTGAAAGTATGAAGTGAATGAAGCTGAGTTTTCTCTCTCTCCCTTTGTATAGTTGTCTTAAAGAAAAACTAAATCTAATTTCTGCGGTAGCTTTAGGCCATTTAAATGTCTTCCAAAAAGGCAGTTAATAAAATCTAAAAGACCTGACAAATAGAGTTTACTCTTTAAATCATCAAGCAAAAAAGAACTTGCTGACAGCCAAAGAGATAGGTCATAGCGCAGAAATGCTGAAGTCAAAGCTTTGTTTGTTACCTTTCCTTTCTATATCTGTGTCTCTTTCTGGGTGTCCACTTGTGCTGGGTCTGGTGGGGAAAGGGTTAATGGTTCCCAGGCCCTAGCAGGGACACAGGTATTCCATCCCATTTAAGCCAC
>BJBW01000024.1:348252-419762 GCA_004320125.1 Scolopax mira
TCCTTTGTTCCCATCTACGGCCAAACCACGACACCACTAAAGCACAGAGAAGTGGGGTGATGTGCTGACAGTCACCCAGCAGCTCAGTGGGAGAGCTGGGGTCAGAGCCTGAAGCCCAGCTCCCCTGCTGAGACATGTCCTCCACTCCTTTCTGGTCACTGCAGTGCCAGCATAGGTCTTCTTGCAAGGAAGGGCAATCACAGCTGCTGTCATTTGCTAGGGCTTATCACCTTTACCTGTGTGAAGTGGAAAGGATGCAGGATTGGAGCGTGGATACAGTGATTTACAGCTTCATGGACAGATGTGCTCTTTTATCTCTCTGTAACGAGAAGGAGATGATATTCAAGGTGGCCAGAGTTAAAAATAGCCTTTACGTGGCATTGAAAAAACTAAGTTGAATAATTCTAACATTTCTAGTGCCTTCCTCTACCTGTCTGTTTGCAAACTGAACTATTTCCATTAAGCAGCGTGCACTTGCTGCCTGACCTTCCTCTCTGCAGAAGTAACCCCCTTGAATGAGCTGTTGAAGGTTTGTGGAGGCACAACCCCGTTGAGCACTGGTCTCAATCTCGATAGCTACGGTGGGTCCCACTTGTTGCTGCTGAGGCACAACAAGCAGTGGTGGATTCCTGTTTTCTTGGCACATGGGATGCTGCTGTTAACAGTTCATTAGATGACATTTGCAATGGCTTCCAGGAAACACATCTAGAAAAGGTAGAAACCTGGTATAAAGACTTCACAGTATTTCAGTTTGTAAGACCTGTTTGACACAAGGAACTTTTAAAATTTTTCTTCTTTTTTTTCTTTTTTCTTCCCCTTTTTTTTTTTCTTTGATGCTGTTGGGAGAAGGACAGTCTAATTGTCAAAGACACAGGACTGCTCTTCACTCTGACTCTCAGACAGTTCTTGTGTATCTCTGAGCATGTTACTGGTTTTTCTCCCTGTTCCTGAGTGCAACTTTTGAGTAAATATAAAGTAAAATGGACTTTATACCCCCAAGCCACAAAGATCATGAAATCAGGTGACTTTGTGAAAGAAATAAGTATGTTCAGCTTCACTTCCCACAGCCAGAGAACTCCCATTGGTGTCTGCTGTCCAAAGCTTAGCCATGTGCTGTTTCAGGACACAGGATTCCGCCTGATTAAAAACCCTTATAGTTTAATTAAATGTTTACTGAAATGCGTATACATGTTTATGTTTAAATGGGAAAGGAGAAAGAATGGAACTGAACCAGAGACAGGAATTGTTGGCCCATACCCTTGTGGTGGAAGATTGTTAGGGTGAAGGAGACTGCCAGGACAGATTGTATCTGGAGAGAAATAATTGTTGGGCTTTTCTGTAAAAAATTTATTTTTTTGGCAACCAAATGGTTGCATTTATGGAGAAATAAAAAGATTATTATTTAGGACTGACCTACAAAATGAATTATACTTTCGATACTGTGTTCCTGCTGAGGCCAAATAATTTTTTTTTCACTCATAGTTTTCAAATGATGTCGAGAAGGGACTAGTGTAAGAGGCATTAAGGAGAGAGAAGATGATTTGGGATGTCAGAGCATACGTTACTCCCTATGGCATCTGACTGTGTTCATCTTGCATTTGCTCTGTATCTTGAAATGCAGTGTGTCTTTCCAGCACTGGGCAATTTCCCGATTAAATTCACTCGCAAGTTGTCAAGGAGCCAAGGGGCCTGAATGGAGAATAGATTTTATGACAAGGTCATAGAATGATAGAATTGCCTAGCTTGGAAGGAACCTTTCAGGTCAGCTAGTCCAACCATCAACCTAACACTGACAAAAGTCATCACTAAACCATATCTCTAAACACTATGCCTATCCATCTTTTAAATACCTCCAGGAGTGGTGACTCTACCACTTCCCTGGGCAGCCTGTTCTAATGCTTGATAACCCTTTCAGCATAAAAATTTTTTGCTAATATCCAATCTGAATCTGCCCTGGTGCAGCTTGAAGCTGTTTCCTCTTTCCTGTTGCCTGTGACTTGTGAGAAGAGACTGACCCCCACCTCTCGACAGCCTCCTTTCAGGGAGTTGTAGAGAGTTGTAAGATCTCCTCTTAGCCTTCTTTTCTCCAGGCTGAATAACCCCAATTCTTTCAGCCTCTCCTCATACATCTTGTTCTCTAGACCCCTCACTGGCTTTGTTGCCCTTTTCTGGATGTGCTCCAGCACTTCAATTTCTTTCTTGTAGTGAGGGGCCCAAAACAGGACACAGTACTCAAGGTGGGGCTTCACCAGGCCATTGCTCCCCATGGGGGAAAATTGCTTCCCTATTCCTTCTGGACACACTGTTCCTGATACAGGCCAGGATGCTGCTGGCCTTCCTGGGCACATTGCTGGCTTGTGTTCAGACAGTTGACCAACACTCCAAGGTCCTTTTCAGCCAGGCAGCTCTCCAGCCATTCTTCCCTTATGTGAGCTGCTGGTTCTCACAGGCTGCCTGTGCTCTCCTGGTCTTTCCCTAGCTCTGAAAAGCTCAGGAAAAGCCCCTTTTTTGCTGTGAACCCTGGCTCCCTTGTGGAGGTACCTGCCTGGGAACTGTCCCTCTGTGAGTGGGTCAGGACACCCTAAGCTTGACAGCATTCAAGAAATCAATCTGAAATCTGCCCTTTTGTCATTTTAATGAAGGAGGACGTGTATATGTAGGAACACGTTTCTGCTAATCCACTGTGACACGTTCTCCCACCAATTCCCCGGCAGCCTCTGGAGAAGATGTGTTTTGTTGTCGAGGAGCAGCAGCTGCTTGTTCCTTAGTGACAGCATCGATTTGTATTTTTCTGCAGCTGTATTGTTGCCCTATAGCTAGGTGTTAAGGGTGCTAGAGTGACTGGGGCACATAAATAATTTAAATACTGGTTAAAAAAGCAAGGCTGAGAGTGTGATTGGGGTCAAAGAAGCATGTGAAATTGTACGAGAGAGAAAAGGAAAGGAATGTTTACAATAATAAGTTATGTTTCTGTGGTGTCTTTCACCTTGGATTCGCAGAGTGCCACGAAAAGAGTTGCTGTGTGGATCGCAAGACACCCTGGGAGAGAAAATCCATTTTCTTCAAGCAGTGGCAGCTGCTGCTTCACCCTGCACAGCACTGGCACCTGCCCCTTAGGGTGGGAAGTGGAGCTGGAAGGGAGGTTAAAGCAACAAAGCAGGTTGGAGTTGGGATGCGTGAAAGGTGCGTCCTTGCCCCCAGGCGCATCGCTTGCAACACAGCTCAGAGGGATTATTTAGCATGGATTTGGAAGGGAAACAAGAAGAGCTGCTTCAAAATATGTTGCATTTTGAAAAATTCAGCATTTTTCACAGCTGAAAAGGAGCGAGGAAAGTAGTGAGTGCTTCCCTCCTACCAAACTGCAAGATAATTTACATTCTGAAACTTTTGAACATAGAAGGAACGGGAAGAAAAAAACCCTGTATTAATCCCCCCCTCCTTTCCTTTCATCCTTCATTCCCAACAGCTGAAGATGCCGAGATTGGGAGCGCTCGCTGCCTGCCCTCCTGCGGCATCTCCCTGCTTCCTGCCGGGAAGAAAGATGCACTCACTTGAAATTGCTGATTGCAGCAAGTGAAGTTGGACTTGGCTGGGAAAAGATGTGGGTGATGAGGGGAAGATGAATTAAAAAAAAAAAAAGTTTTTACAAAATATCCATGAAATCTTTTTACGCAAAGATATGGAGGAAGCATAGTGGTATGTGGCAGTGGGCAGCCTAATGAACGTATGCTCTATTTAGAGAAAATCTGCTCTTGAGTTTTGCTTGCTGTTGTTAAGGGCATTTCTCTATGGCTTGTCCAGAAACACTTCCTTTCAAGTGTCC
The DNA here is from genome assembly GCA_004320125.1 of Scolopax mira. NCBI lineage: Eukaryota > Metazoa > Chordata > Aves > Charadriiformes > Scolopacidae > Scolopax > Scolopax mira. The sequence continues at coordinate 352,076 of BJBW01000024.1, forward strand.
ACCAAACTCACAGATCAAATCACCCCCGTTTCCAAAGAACGATCAGCTTTTATTTAAAGAATAATAAGGTAGTGATCCCTTTTGGTATTTTTCCTTTGGAAATCCAGTAAATACCCAGTTATGAGCATTGACTTGATGTTGGTCTAGAGGATGTGACCTGATAAGATTTGAGGGAAATAAAAGTCAGAGGAAGAGACATTTACATTTGAAGTCTGGGGCTAATGATACTGAGGATCCTGAAACAAACCGACTCATGGACAGAGTAGTTAATGGTATATAAAGGTGAATGGGAAGGAGGCTGTTTATTGCTGCTTGAAACTTCATCCTTTTTCTTGCATATGCTGTTGTGAGGATTTTTGCTCTTTCTGATTCTTTTCTCAGCTAAAAGCATTACAGAAATTTTGTTACTTATGGACTGACCCTTCAATGTATCCTTTGAGAAGGCAGGGGTTTGCACCAGGTAAAAATCTGGTAGATCTGGGACAGCACAGAGACTAGTAGGCTGGGGAAGAGGGAAATAATTCACATCCTTGTGCTTTTGAATTTGACTGTAAAAATGAGCGAGGTTATTAGAGGATTTTTGTTTTCTTTATATCTGCTGGGAAAAGATGTCTCGGAGCTGGGAGAAAACATTTGGAATTAGGATTAAGAAGAAAGGGGGAGAAAAAAGTCAAGTTTTCTTTGTCCCACCCTCAGCCCATCCTCCCCTGAAAAATAACAAGCTGATACAATAGCCTGAAAACAAATCTGAGGAGACATACTTGCAGTGTGTGTCTTGGCATTGAAAAATACAGCTGAGTCCCACAACTACATGTCTCTTTCCAAGCATCATAACCATCTTTCTACTCCCTGGGGAGCGCTTCCTGGAGAGCTGGCCCAGCCCCTTGCTCTAGGGCTTCAGAAATGTGGGTCTGATCCTGGCTCTGTCAGAGGCTTCTTATGAAGATGTTTCTTGATCGTTCTATAAAATAAAGAGATCCCCTCTCCCCCTTTTTTTCTCTCACTTGTCAGCTTAATGTGCAAGCTCATGCTGACCACAAATTGCTGTCGGAGTGTAGTCTAATAGTAAAAGTGGCTCTGATTGTTATCTCCTTACTAGTGATCATAGTATCAGTCTTAGGCTTTCTAGTGCTGAGCAGTACTTGAGCTTAAGCTTTCAATTATTTTCTGTAATTCAGATTCAATATCAATCATCACAAAGTGCAGAGTTCTTTCTGAGGAAGGGATGCCTTAGACAGAGGTTGATGTGCACTCTAGGATCGCTTTTGGCCTGGCTCAGCACACATCTGTTTGGAAAGGCAGCCCCTACCATTGCACACCCTCTTGTGGCTTGTCCTAACACTGGCTGTGCTGCAGCATCCCCTGGATGGTGAGAAAAGGTTGAATTTTACAGATATTCCCAGGAATGTGACCTATTAAGCTTAGTTTGGATACTGCAATGTTATCTAGTTGACCTCATCATAACAGGGATCGTCATACTGTTGAGCTGCTGTTGTAGGGGGGGAAAGAAAGATAAATGTATCTGTGTGCAAGCATCTGATGTCCAGCCTGACTGCAATATATCGTGATTTCAGATTTAACATGTTTTAGTTTGTTGTATTTTGGAGCCAGTTTCCATTTGTACCTGAGCTGAAGACTCCACTGGAGAATAAAGCCCAGCTCTGGGCTGCTGTGGTTTCTGGCAGACACTGAAGGCAAAGCAAGGTCAGGAATGGTGAAGCAGATGCTGCACCACATCATTCAAGGACTAGATCATAAGTTCTTTTCTATTGGAAAAGCAGTTGTGCTACATGGTCTTTTCCTGCACCAAATTCCAGTGGCTGTGTTTGGTCTTTTCCTGGGAGTGTGGGGTCCCTGTGGTACAATGGGCTGTTTCTCGGGTTGTGGCTGTGGTCCCTGGGACTAAGTGTTGCACAGCAGCTGGTGACTGCTGACAACAGGACCTCTCCGAGCCAAGTGACTGAGTTTCTGTGCCAGCAGGGATGGGGTGCAGTGGATTTCCACCTTTTCTGAGCTGAGAAAAGCCAGGGCAACCACCTTGCCCGCCCACTTTCCACAGGAAGAAGTGTGACAGCTCATTTCTGAGCAGTCTCATTTCAGAGAGTTACAGTGCAGGGCCTGGGAGAGCCAAGCATGTTGGTCAGGCTAGTTTTGTCTCCTTTGCCTCCCTAGTCCCTAGGAGAAATAACCAAGTGGGGGGCCGATGACTTCTCCTGTTCCTGCACATCCTCTGTCATCCAGTTCTGCCCTGATACATTTTTGTGAGGCTGAGACTTACTGTGAACCTCGTTATTTTGCAGCTTCTGTCTTTTCTTTCAAAAGACACTAGTCATTAATGTTCAAAGGCTCTTTGTCTCTTTCACCATCCGTGGCCTTCGGTCTCTCCTTGCCTGTTCCCTCCTGGCTTTGTGCATTTCGTGGGTCCTGCTGCAGGTCTGGGTCATGCAATGAGGTTTTCCAGTCCCGCTTTCAGCATGTTTCTCCTGACAGCAGGAAATATGCTCTTCCCCCTTAGGAACTGTAAATAACCCCAGCAATGCAGGCTTTTTATTCTCTTTATTTGTCTCTGTGTCAGATGGAAGCTGTACCCCCGGGTGCTCAGGGATGTGTCAGTAATGGACCTGTCAACTTCAGTCTTGGGGCAGAAAATCAGCATGCCAGTCTGTGTTGGAGCGACTGCCATGCAGCGCATGGCTCACGCGGATGGAGAAACGGCTACTGCTAAAGGTAAACCGAGCAAAGGCCCCCCCTGCAGTGAGTTAGAGAGGAACTGGGTAATTCTGTGCCTGCTGGTTGTGAAGCCCGGCTTGGTTTCTTGCTCCAGATGCTGTGGCCGGGATGGGTTTGAGTTGATGCTCAGAGTAATCATGTTTATTTTTGGTTTTGTTTTTTTACCATTTTCCTTTGCCTATTACGTGTGTGAGTTCTCCCTTGCCATGAAACAGGGATAAGGAATGCAGGATGTAAAAGGGGAATCGTTTGTAACCAATACAAAATTGAAAATTACATCTATCTATACATCTTTCTATACATTCTATAAATATAACTATATATATATTGTCATGGCAACGTTCTTCCTGTTATAGAACCACTTCTAGAAATTCTGGAGCTTTTCCTGTCTGGGAACAATACTCATTTTGAAGAGAGCTCTTTGAGAGCATCCCAGGGAGCCAGCGAGACAAGGGCCCCCACTGGGCTAGATGCTGCGCAAAGATGTTGCCAGCGTGGAAGCTGCAGCCTAAAAGGAATGTAAGAAATGAGACGTTAGCCAGAATTCAGATGTGAAATGGTTTCTTACTTTAACCTGAACTACAGGATGACACACAATCTGAGAAAAGAGGTCACCCGGTGTGCCTGTTGCATATAAACAGCATTGTGATGTGTGTTTCAGTGTTCTAGCACTAAATGAAAAAGGATACAAAACCAAAATAGATCGTATTTCAAAAGAAAAAAAAAAAGTCCTGTGCATGACTGAGCTATTAATCTTACAGCATTTCCATGAATGCAGCAAATGCTAGCGTGAAATGTGTCTCATTAACTGTCCTGCAGTGAGAGCTGGTCTGAAATCCCATTACAAAGCCCCACGGCTGCGATGTGCCCTGTGCTGGGCTGCAGCACAGCTCCGGCAGCAACCTCTGTAAAAGGTGCTTTCTCCGCTTTTATAGAATGTTTGGGGATACGTTTTTCTCCTTCCCAAGAGATTCATTAGGAAGCCAAAGATTTTATGCCTTTTGTATGTGCCGTCATGTTCCACACGATGGAGCTCCAATACCTTGAATTGGTTTGGGAAGCGGCATTCAGGGGATGCCTCTGTCCTGGCCTCGCCTTTGGCAGCTCTTGCAGATTATTTCTGGCCCAGGTTACGCTGGGAGGAAACTCTGAAGCCTTCTCTTGGTAAGTGCAAACGTTTTAATGCAATGTTAAGAAACACACTAAATTCAGGATGTTCCTTAACAAAAATTCCTGCCAATGCTACGGCCCAGCATCTTTTAAGGTGTAAATCTCTAACAGCACATCGAGTTGAGTGGTACAGTCAGGCTGATTACCAGGACTGAGTTATGGTTGTGGTAGATAGCTTTAATTTTGGAATTTCCTGACTTTTGTGCACTTACATTATCAAACTTCAACGTACGGTAATTGCATTTAATGTTTTTACGTTTTCAAGCTAGGAGAGCTTGGTGTACTGGCCATGGTCTGAATGTGTGGTCAAATAAACATGTGCATGGGAGATGGTAAATTTTAATTTGCTTTCAAAGGAGAGCATGATTAAAATCACGCCCTCTGTATTGCATTAGTGTTTCTTGTAGAAAAAAAACACACCTTCAGTTTTGTGCTCTGTTAGAGGTGGAGTGTGGCATTCAGTGCTGAGCTTTTCGTTTGACCTTATAAGATGACAGGGATTAGCTGTGAAGTGCGTTTGGTTTAAAGGTTCCCTTATACTTGGGGCATTCGGCATCAGGGCTTTTGCTACATCCAACTTCTTTTAAGTTCCTCACTATCTCTGAAATGTAAGAGAGCAGATTGTTGGTTGCTTTAAATTGGCTTTTGCTTCAGCTGCACCAGTTTACACAAACCAAGAAAGTCTGGTCCGTGGGTCTGTGGCTTTTGCAGAGCCTGGCATAGTTCATAAGCTTGACTTTTGGCTTGGGTGCAGAGGAAGCAATGTATGCAGTTGTGTCACTGCTGTTGTGACAGCCCTTAAAAATCATGGGGTGTTCTGAATCCTGCCCCATCCCAGCCAGGGAAGCAGGTGTAGTGTTCCCTGAATCATGTTGGGGGGAACCTGCCCAAAAGAGCACCCACAGCAGGTGTGTGAGTGCCAGGGTGCCGCTCAGCAGGTGCCACAAGCAACACTTCTGTCTAGCTGGGATTAAACCCTGAGAGGTAATCCTGGGGTCACACCATCCATACCTGTACCTCTCTGGATTGAGGGAACTGTGCCTGACCATCCCTGGGAGGACGTGACCATCTTTTGCTTTGAACTGCTCCACTCTCTCAGTGGGCTTGCCCGCAGGTTGCAGTATAAATGTTCTCTCTAGGGACACGGGCACGTCTCCGTGTGCCCTGCACAACCCTGCACTTTGGGGCTTGTCACAGTTTTGGGAGCTGCTCCTGCTCCTCGAGGGATGGATGCTCTCCTGCAGTGACTAAACCGGTGGAGAGGAGTGTGCATCTTACCCAAGAGAGGGCAAAGTCTGGCAGCATGTCTTAAAGACAGCTTCATTGACAATTCTGCTTCATTAGTAAAGGGTCTTTTGGGGGAAAACCATTCAGTTGTGAGTTTAAAAGTTGCTGGTGATGGGCAAACTAATAAAATGTAAGTTATTCCAAAGGTTAACTAATTCCACTCTGAGCAGTATAAACTGTGATCATGGTCAAACCTGGCACAGCTTCAAATCCAGATGTTGCATTTTGTTATACTTCTGTCAGCTAAGCTTAAAAAAATAAAAGGAAAAACCAGATATTATCCATATAGGCTATAATAAGGTTGCTCTTCAGTTTTCTTTGACATGTCTAAATGGACCTGGAGTCCTTCCTTCTAGAGAATGCTCTCATCCTTAAAACAATTTCAGGGACCTTGGCAGTTGTTCCAGTTTTTCCATGTCTTTCTTTAAGCATATTCCCTAACATTTCAGTTGTAGTTCATCAGTCTATGTGGCAATTTTCCAAATAATGGATTTTCTGTTCAGCAGAAACTGAAAAATTGGGAGGAAAATTATTTTGAATTAACTGAAATGTTAAATTTGATCCAAACCACAATGTTTTATTTCATTTTCCTACTACATAATGCTTCTATCCATAGTTCTGTTTTGAAACAAAAGTGTTAGCTCAGAAGAAAACATTTCCATTTTGAAAATATCAACACATGACATTTTGACTTAGGTGATTTTTTTTTTCTTGTCCTTCCCACTCCAACTTCTTCAACTAAAAATATTTGCCAAATATGATGAATAATCTTACCCATCATTAAAGAGCAAACACACTCTTCAACAGAATTTTTCTGGTTCTACATGATGGGTCTTTTACTTGTTCATCAGCAGATTCACAATTCGTCCATTCAAAGACATTCCTTTGCCATCCTGACTTCAAGCTGGGCTTGCAAACCAATGTGATCCCCATATCGTGTCCCTGAAAGTGCCATAGTATTCATGCTCCTGTAAATGGATCTCAGCTTCATCTGCACCGAAAAAAAATCTTGGGCACCATCCAGCTGCTGAGCCAGAAACAGCAATTTTTTGAAACCTCAATTGATTGTAAACAGATATGTAGCATTATTTTATTGAGATTTCTCTTCTGTTTATGTTGCTGCTAATTATGCAGTGTTCTCTAACTGACTGATTACCTTGTATTCTTGTGTTATAGCTCAGAAATGGTATTGCAGTACCCGATTTCTCTCAGACTTGCTGAAAATCAGGCTGAACAGCCTGACTATTCTCTTGGCCAGACCTTTTGACAAGTTTGAATGCTGGTTGTTCAGATCTGATGATTTTGTGTTTATGCTCTGCAATTGCTCTCAAACTTTCTGAGCTACTGCTGACGCAAGAAGGGTTTCACCATCACCTGTGATGTGACTGCGTCGTTTCCTTTCACAGTTAGAGAATAGGAATATTGACTGAAAAGCTTGTTCCACCACCTCTCCTGCCCCCTTTTTAGTTGAGTTACCGGCAACTCTGTCAGTTCCGCTACAGAGGGAGAAACACACTTGTTCCTTCTGCTCTTAACAGATTTCTACAGTGCTTTTTATTTTCTTGGATGCTGCTTGAGCATCTGAATTCATGTTCCTTGTGCTCATCAGACGTCCCTGTGACTGTGAAGGAGGAATTTTGCAGTTGTTACTTTTTGTGCTTGGCCAGTGAGAATAGTAGGGCTTTCTACCCATCTTTCACCTATTTCCTATTTGGTGTTGCAAAAAAAAAAAAAAAAAGTAATGTTGCGGTATGAGTACTCAAGAGTCCTTGAGAGGACAATATTCATGTGGGACAACATGGCCTAGACTGACCTGGCCCTGACTCCCCACAGAGACCAGTATGGCCAGGGGACTTTCTGGTGCAAGTGTGCACAGGCCAGCTAGATCCATCTTAGCCACATGTATTTTTCCCTGCTGCCTCCAGCTTTCCTGCACAGCTGACAAAATGTGTTGTGTCAACAAAACAATCATAGGCACAACTCGCACGCAGTGTTTTCTAAGGGGTAAGTGAGGTAAGGCTGGGCAGGGGATTTCTCAGCCAAGTGTGTTTTGTCAAGAGAGTAATGTTAAGTACTTTAAACAACTCTGTTTCTTAGGAGATGCAGCTCCAAGAACGTAGCTACTTCTCTTGAGAAATACCACCGTGACAAAAGGACATTGTGTTGATCCCCTAATGTCCTCTGGCCCCTAACTTTGGGACAGTGGATTCACTGGTGGATTCAGGGAAGAATGACCACAGTGAGGCAGTTGGGCTGCCATGCTTTGGAGATTCCCCTAAAAGGGAAATTATGTGAATATGCACCGCTAGAGAAAAATAGCAAGTTCTCATTCCCATGCAAGGTAATCTTCACAAAATACACAAGCTTAAACTGGGCTCTTATCTAGGGTCCTCTCCTGTAGTATGTTGCCTCTGAGTTGCCTACTGGGGCAAAATCCATACTCTTTCCAAACCAGTTAATGAAGTGATGTCCCATTGGAGGGGGGAAGGAGACTGAAGTTTCAGGTTGATAAAAAGGCTAAAAATTATTACTGGTCTGTTTTCCTGTGGACTTCCCAAGTGGGTCCTGTTTAATGGGTTGCCTTGATTGTTGCCATGTGGAATGCTTCAGTCGAGTTCCCCAAGAGAAAAAAAAGCCCCATTTTATTATGGTGTTTATTTCTTGGTGAGAAGGTACATCCTTGCTTGTGGCTCCCTTGGGCAAGGTACAGGCAGGTAGCAGTGGGGCTGAGGAACTTGTTGCCCACTCAAGGTGGCCATGGAGCATAGGCTGTGAACCTCCTCTTTCCCAAGCACCCCACCATATCCCAATTGTAATTGCATTTGGCCTTGAAACAAAGTAGAGTACAAATAACTCAAATCATTATCATCCTGATATTGAAGACTTCCCCTATGGGGGGGGGATGCCATGCTCTCTGCGCTGACATTGACCTCACTGGGAGCCTGCAGTGTCTGCAAAGGTAAACGTGTGCTTTGGGCAGTGCTTGGGATTAAAAGAAGACCTGGAAAGGGGCCAGGGGGGAGCCTAAAAGCAATCTGAAATGGCATGAGGAAAGGCTGGTTTACAAAAACCTGATGTTTAAACTCTGGCAAATGTCACATATTGCTGCAAGAGCATCCCGTGGGAATATGGATCTAGTAGGACTGACTTATAATAATAGAGGTATTTGCAGTGCCCTGAAATTTAAGTGTAAAATATAGTTGTTGGAGGAAATAAATTGCTTCTGTTTTCTTCAACTGCAGCTAAATATGCAAAGAACCAGAAGTATATTTTTAGCAAAAACCTGACTCAAGGTAGGAAAAAAATAACAAAACCTGGCAACACTTCAGGACTATGTATCATGTGTGTTTTGCAAGTCTAGAAAATTGTCAAAATAAGCTTTAAGATTATCAAAATATAGCACAAATCAACCAAAACTGGAATTTAGAATCTCTAAAATTTTGAAAAATTTTGTGTGTGTGAACGTTGAATTTGTCCATGCAGATCTAAATTACATGTGTTAAGCTGGTGCTTTACCAGAGAGTCATTATCTTTACAGGACAGACAAGAGGAAGTTTGTGAGTATGGTTTTGTGAAAATGCCATAACCCAGTTTGGGGTAGTTGAACTCTGATTGAACCAAACTGCTTAAATCTGATCCTAAATAAGATGAAGCCATTATTTTCTCTATTGCTACATATGCAGTTAAGTTGAAAGGATATTGTGGTATTTTGTGTTTTAAATCTTCTGTTCACCAAATGTATCTTCATTGCACGGTGTCTACTTTAATTTTTGCTTTTGCAACTGTTCTTGTGTCCGTAGGGCTGCAGAGGTAGACTTCAGAATAAAAGTAAGAATGGAAACAAATGGATACCTAAAGGCAGATCAAACCCTAACATTTACATTTTTCCCTTATCAGATCTGAGGGTTTTGCAACTGCTGGGTTAGCAACCCACCCTCTCATTCATGAACTCATATTTGACAGAGCAACAGGAATGCAGATCCCTTGTTTCTTAGCATCACTTGATAGACTTGACTTGGCAAATGACTTATTATGGGATTTGTGATAACCCACCACAACTGATTTTAGCAGGACTTTTAGGTGTTCATTACCTGTGGGTTCTTCTTCGGAAGAAACTAATTTCTGGGTATTTAATCTGTGAGAGGGTACTATTTTCAGCAATTTTAAGAGGAGCAGTCATATGATACAATGTAGAGAGTTTGGGGTCATTGCTACTGTATTTACAATGATTGAAAGCTGCCTGGTGGCCCTGGAAAGGCATAACCAATTTGTTTGAATAAGTCGTTCATAAGTTTCCACTCTGAGACTTGTAATCCTGATTTAATAAAATGTTGTCGTAAAGACCACTTTTTAATTCCTCAATGGACTGGAGATGACGTTTTGAAACAGAGGTGCATTTACATTAAAAATATGCATACTGCGGTAGACCAAGAAAAATAAGGCTTTATATGATATTTTTGAGTTTCACAGTGTGTTTTCCTTTATATTACATTAAGTGACAGATTACTCAAAAAAGAGTAAGTGATAGACTTATAAAAATGTAATTGTATGAGGTTAGCTGGTCTATAGTGTGCCTGGGTTGGAAGTCACCCTGGGGAGGCAGCCAGCACAAAGCCTATGGCTGTGACTGCTTGATGACATTTAACCTCAGGGATGTTCACCTCTCTGGAGTGATTTCACTCCACAGCTTTTTGAAAGTAAAGGAGTGGAGGCCAAAACACAGTGGGCACAAGAACCCTTCCTTTTGGCCTCAGTGAAGACTTTGGAGACCACTTGTCTGTTGTACTGGTTCATCTTTGAGAGCGGCACTGAGGAGAAGGACTTGTGGGTGTTGGTTGATGAGAAGTTCAACATGAGCCAACAATGTAAGCTCATAGCCCAGAAAGCCAAATGCATCCTGGGCTGCATCTAAAGACAGTATGGCCAGCAGGGTGAGGGAGGTGATTCTGCCCGTCTGTTCTGGTGGGACCTCACCTGGAGTACTGCATCCAGCTCTGGGGCCCCCAACATAAGAAGTACATGGTCCCACTGGAGTGGGTCCAGAGGAGGGCCATGAAAATAATCAGAGGGGCTGGATTTGCTCTGAAGACAGGCTGAGAGTTGGGGTTGTTCAGCTTGGAGAAGAAAAAGCTCCAGGGAGACGTTATAGCTCCTTCCAGTACCTAAAAGAGCCTACAGGAAAGATGGAGGGGGACTCTATATCAAGGAGTGTAGAGATAAGATGAGGGGTAATTGTTTTAAACTGAAAGAGGGGAGATTTAGATTAGGTATCAGGAAGGTATCAGTGGTGAGACACTGGAACAGGTTGCCCAGAGAAGTTGTGGATGCCTCCCCTCCCTGAGGGCATCCCTGGGAAGTGTTCAAGGCCAGGCTGGATGGGGCTTTGAGCAACCTGGTCCAGTGTGAGGTGTCCCTGCCTGTGGCAGGAGGGTTGGATCTAGATGACTTATAAGGTCCCTTCCGAAGACCATTCTGTGGTCTTTATATTCAATTTTGGGGTATTCTGCATCTGGACTGCTGCTTGGGATGTGTTTCTTTCACTCAGCAAGATCAGAACTTCCATTTTTTTATTAGCAGGATTGTCAAGCTTTATCACACAATGGTTACTCTCCTTCAGGCCATGAGACAAGCAGTGAAATTGTGAAAACAAAGAACAGGGGGCTTCCCCTTTGGGCCTTTATATGAGGTTGTCTGCTGGACTGTGTCTTTTTGTTTTATTATGCCCCAAAATAGTCTATAGGGATGACAACAGGCATTTGCACTTCAGGAAAAATAGGTTTAATGCTAGTGAACATTTTGGGGGTGGGAGAAAGGCAAAACATCATGATCAAAGTGCTCAAGGGAGAGTGTGTGGCAGTGGTGACGAGACCGATGAGCAATGTTGAGGATGACAGACCTGAAACACCAACCAAGAGCAATGTGTCAGTGTACAAAATTTTGGAAGCCTTAAATGAATTTATTTTTTTTTTTAGATCATTTAAAAATGCAGGGGGGGTGTGTGTGTGTCCTTAAATGTATGTGTCAAAATTTGTGATGAGTGGTAGCCAGATGCTAAGGGCTTAAAAACAGGCTCACCATAGCAAAAAGCATTATTAATATGGGTTAGGCTTAGTTTGGTTATAATATCTTTTATTTCCAGTACTGGAGCAGGGAACATCCTGAGCAGTGTGCAGACAACAGTCACCAGAAATTTGCCTATAAACACAGAGAATAAGCCAGAGAGTTCTCACAGCAGCCCACCATTGTTAGGAACTGCTAACTATTAATGTAGCATTCCCTGGAAGGCTGAAAATGTGTTAAAGCTGACAAAAGGCAGTGTGAAACTACATGTGCACCAACACACTGATGAGCCAAGCGCTCCTGTTTTTAGAGCACCCTCTGTGTTTTGGACAGTCTTGAATATAACTTTGTGTTTCTCCAGCCTGCCACGCAATGGGGACAGGGATGATGCTGAGCTCCTGGGCTACCTCTTCCATAGAGGAAGTGGCTGAAGCTGCTCCAGCTGGACTTCACTGGCTGCAGCTTTATGTGTACAAGGACCGTGAGGTTACCAAGTCCCTCGTGAGGCGTGCGGAGAGAGCGGGCTACAAAGGAATTTTCGTGACGGTGGACACGCCGTTCCTCGGCAGGCGCATCGACGATGTACGCAACAAGTTCCAGCTTCCTCCTCACCTCAGGTAGGTGCCGGCTGGTGGGACAGGCACATGGCAGTGCCATGGTCACCATGAGGTGCTGTGGGGAATATTTGTCTCTGGCACAAAAGCAATTTCTTCCAGGTGCCACATGGAGTGCCATGCTGGGCAGTAACACTGGGGAACCGAGCACCGATCTCAGGTTGTGCCTGGTCTGTCATCTGCTTTGGGTCAAAACTAAGCTTGCAAACTGAAAAAGACTCTTTATGCCAGGTGACATGAGGCTGCAGAATGATGAAGTTAGAGTGATTCTTTGTACATCTGTCAATACATTCTTGGATGTTTTCAAAACTTGGTTGGACATAGTGCTGTGTAACCTGCTCTGACTTTGAACTTGGATTCAGCTGCAGAGTTGGCTGAGCTCTGAATGGGGACCCAACTGATGGTATGGTCCCTTCGAACTTATGTTATCCTCTGACCCTGCACTGGGTTGAGGACTGTGTTGCTACCAACCACGGAGCACCTTTCCAATCAACTTCAATTCTTCATTTAGTCAAATACAGAAACATGTGGGGATGAGCTTTTATAAATTCTCCCTGAGGACAATTTTCACCCTCACATGTATTTTTTTATATCTCAGAAGAATTTGTGGCCTCAGGATTAACTTCGGCACTAATTCTAGTTCCTCTCTGTGGCAGGGTCTATGCAGAATTTAATTTTAACAGTTATCCAGTGGTGTTGTAAGGGCGCTGATCTTACTAACCTTTTGTAAATATAAATTATTAGGCTGGAGAGACCACCCCAAAAAAATATATCCTGTAGGTCTGGGACAGTGTTAGCAATGTTTTTAGTGGATGGGATATCCAGGGCTTGGGTTTGCAAAATGGAGCTAAAAATCTTGTTGACTCTTGCAAGTAGGTCTTAGTAGTGACCGCAGTCTGCCACAGCATATATTAAGACTACTGTATTTACTCTTTTTCAGAGCCCACAAATGAACACAAAAATTGACAGAAAAAATGTTAAGGATGGCTGAATGTATTTAGAAGCAGATTAACTCTGATTTGAGTTCTGGGTGAAAGCTAGTTTGGAATATTATCAATGGATATGAAGTGTTCTTATGTCTCCTAAGGCTGTTATGCTAGACTGTGTACATACTATAGGTAACTTGTACATAGAAATATAATAGCACATCCTGGGGTCTGTCATCTTTTTCATAATATTCAAAATTAAGGTATGAATTTTTCATAATATTCAAATTCAAATTTGGGACTCTGCAATGTATCTGATTCTTCATCTCTCAAGCAAAACACACTTGTACTTGAAGCTAATAGATGATATGATGAAGGTTGACAGAGCAACTTTAACTCTTCCTACTCTTTCTGTATTAAAGTACAACCTATAAGGAAAGTACCAGAAAGCTAAAAATCCCTGTCAAATCTAACATAAAAACATAAAAATATGCTCAATATAGTAATCCTGCTATAGATCTGTTAAATGGTAAAACATTAACATACACACTGTCGTTTTACCTTAAAAAAAATTTAAAATATTTAAGTGGCTTAGGATGGGGGCAGTATCATTTTAAGGCCTGGGGCTAAACAGTTATTTGAATGCGAGTCAAATAACCCAAAAATATTTGAGGAAAGCAACAGAGCGTATCTGAAACTCTTTGACCCCACCTGACTGAACCGTAACAAGGTTTTGTTTGAATGAACCATGTGAAATAATATGAAGTTGGTGTAATCTTTAAAGGTTCAAATTAATCGCTTCAGATTTCAGAACGACCCCTGGACAGTGTTTTGTTGCAGAGTCGGCGGTGAAACTCCCCTAGTGCAGGTCTCTGCTCAGTTATGGGATAACTTTTTCTTGGCTTCAGTTTTTCAACAAAGTTTCAAAGCAACAACAAGGTGCCATTGTGCTCGGAAACCTATGTAAGGCAACATTCATTCAAGTGTTGATCTGTATTTCACGGGCCAAGAAAAACAACAGTTATTTATATAATCTTATCCATGGTTCTGTTTTTCTCTGGGTACCCCACCCTCCACAAACCAACAGCTGAAAAGCTGGATCTTGCCGAGAGCCCGCTCCTTTCTCATTTTCTTCTGGGCCTGGAACTGAACGGAAAAGCCATGTGAAATGCTACTTGTTGCGGGCATAAAATCAGGAGTGAAACTAGCCAGTTTCCATACAAAAATACTGTGCGTTTCCCAAAACGTGGAACACGAGTATAAAACAGTGCAATGCGGAGTGAGACATGATTTCTGAAGAATAAAGCCATCAGCCTCATGTGGGACGTGGGTGTCCCTGGTGGTGCTGCTGTTGCTGATGGCAGTTTAATGCTTCTGTGCTCTCAGGGGCTGCTTCAGCTTTCTAATATAAGCACAACCTCAATTTCTGTCTTTGCCCTCATTTCCCTTTCTGCTTTGTCTAGTAAGGCTCTTCGGTGCAGGGGCTGTTGTTTATTATTCAGTTTTTGGAACTGGTGAGACTGATTTGGTGCCAATAAGCAGATAATAGCTAGTGTTTTCATATTAACTTCATTTTCCCACCCTACGTTTTACCAGAAAACAAACAAAAAAGACACAAGGTGAACTGGGTAGATGCTGGTCTCGTTGGACAGATGAAAATTCTCAATTCAGGCTGAATGCAAGGCTTCATTCAGATGCATCTAACTCATGGAGCTTAATAATATTTCCCTTCCTCCTCCTCCTCCTCTCCTACCTAACTGATCCCCTATTTCCTCCAGTAGTCTAATTCCCTGGGTTTGGAAAAAAACCCACCCCAAAAACTAAACCAAAAGTTGCTGCGTGAAAGCTAAGAGGGGTTTTTGCTGATAAGTAGAGGTGCACCTCTTGACTTCAATGGGTCTGGGGTTATGTCAAGCAAGACCAATGTTCTCTTCTCACATCCAGCCTGTAACGCTCTCAGATCTTAATGTCCCACAGCCTTTGGTGCATTTGTCCTCACAGTGCTCCTGGCAGATACTGACGTTCCTATTTTATGGAGGGAAACTGTGGCTTACTAAGGACTCTGATCTGATATGCTGAGATCGGCTTTGTTTTCACTCCCGCTCTGCAGTACAGCAAAGATTTATAGAATAGAATCATCTGGGCTAGAAGGGACCTTCAAAGGTCATCTAGTCCAACCCCCCTGCAGTCACAGGGACACCCCCAACTACACCAGGTTGCCCAGGGCCTCGTCGAGCCTCACCTTGAATGTCTCCAGGGAAGGGTCCGCACCAACCTGTTCCAGTGCTCCACCACCCTCATTGGAAAGAACTTATGCCTAATGTCTAATCTAAATCTGCTCTTCACAGATCTTGTGCTCTTCACAAATCTTGTTAGATTTAACACAGATCTATCAAATGCTGACATTAGGAACTTATTCATGCCTACAACTAATCTTTTTCAGACTATTTGTCTATGTCTTTTTTTTTGTTTTAGATTAAAAAACTTTTCAAGCAGTGACCTAGCATTCTCCTCAGGGAAAGACTTTGGAGAAAATAGTGGGCTGGCTGTGTACGTAGCTGAGGCGATTGATGCAAGTGTCAGTTGGGAGGACATCAAATGGCTTCGAGGGCTGACCTCGCTGCCCATCGTCGCGAAAGGAATTCTCAGGGGTGAGTAGCTCTGCTGCTTCCCACGGGATCAGGCAAGGCATCCCTTCTCATGGAGGTACCAGGGAAGGAAGAGTGCTTTGTACCAGGGAAATTTACACAGAACCGCATTACTTTTTAATGGCAAGCATCTGCTTTGCAGATATGGAATATGGTGGGATGCATGTTTATGGTTCTGGGCTGTGTCAAAACAGAGAAAAAACAATCAAAGTGGAAAAAAAACTTATTTGTGATTTTTTTATTTTTTTTTTCCCCTAGCTGATGATGCTAAAGAAGCTGTAAAGATTGGGGTAAATGGTATCCTGGTGTCAAATCATGGAGCACGACAGCTTGATGGGGTCCCTGCAACTGTAAGTACTGGTGACAATATGCAGCAGTAGCCTCTGGTTCTCTCCACCTCTTGGCTTCTTTTTTGCTTTCTCAGAACACATGGCAGCTGGAGAAAAATCCTGTAAATATGTTTGTTAACCACAAGCAGTCTTCTCTGTCCACCTCTCTATGTATGTCACATCATGCTCTGCGGTAGACACAGCCTCCCCTTAGTCAGATCAAAAAAAACCACAGGAGTCTTTACGTGTGGCTGTTTCTTCAAGCTACCTGGGCACGCTGTCATTGGCTGTAGCAGCCTGCATGGAAATCCAGAAGAGCTATTTCAGATGGGATTATTGTCAGCTAATTTATTAGAAATTAGAAAGCCTTTAAGAATTTTTTTTCCAGTCGTCTCTTTTATTTCTCCTTTCTCATCCTCTTTTGCAAACCCCCTGTTGCCTTTTGCAATTCACTGAAGGTTGTATTAGAGTTGTTCTTCCCCTTTAATATTCCTCAGAGATTTCAGAAAAATTACAGAGTTTACAGAACAGCTAAAGACAGAATGAAACTCTCCTTTCAAACACTTTCACCTTTGGAAAAGGTACAGAGTGGTTAAATAAGGTTTGTTTGTTTTTTTTTTTCTTTTTCCTTTTCCTTGTTGTGCTGCTCCATGCCTTTTCCAAAGGTGAAAAGGGATTTGAGAAATTTTCAACTGGCAAAAAAGAAAGAAGCAAAGGAAAATGAAAAAGTATGTGTTCAGGCTGAAGGAAAACCCCCAAAATTCCAGTCATCACTCATCTTGCTTCATTTGGTGTGGGAATGCTCTACAAGAGAAAAGAGAATGAAAGGGAGGAGAATCAAAGCCCAGTTGTGGCTGTTTCAATAATCCTAATGTGTCCTCGATGAAAAACCTTCTGTTTTCCATGATGATTTTCTGAAGGGAGAGGGGACAGGTAAGTCCCTGCTCACTGTGAAGTGTTTTGCACATGAAGTCTTATCTGTTCAGCTGTCCCACTGGCATGTTCCCCCTCTCCCCTGGAGCACTTCTGCTCTCGGCTTCTCTCCTTGGGGGAAGCTGAGGATTTCTCCAGACGATTTTCTTCATCTGCTGATTTTCAGAAGTCTTCATGTGGACCCGTTGATCTGTCAGTGTTGGCTGGTTCTTCTCCAGACAAAGCCCTGCATCAGGGGGCCAAATGCCCATGCAAATGGTTTTCTAATGGCTAATGAAGTTGAGGCGTTGTCCTCTAAGTTGAGGCATTATCCTCTGAGATGTTCTTGCCTGACTCTCCATGTACTCATTGTGAGAAATAAGAAAGCACAAGAAATACAAATTAATTTTTTGCCAACTGCAGTAGAACAGAAATTAAACTTGCAAACTGCTTCTGATGAGTTATTCCTTTGCAACACCACAGTGCAGAGAAGGCGGCACTATTAAAGCTGATGTGTTCACTGGATGTCACCGTACGAAGAATATATTTCACAATGCAGTTTTCATAAGATAAATATCTGTATCATATCATGCTAAATGTTTCTGTTTTAGAAACATAATAATTTGCTTTAATTTCATGGGTTTTTAGAACGTGATCTAAACCCAAGCTGGTTAATATTTCTAGTGTCTAGTTACACATTGAGGAAATCTATGTTTTAATTATGGTTTGCATCATACTTTAGTTATTATAGCACTTTAGTGTTGGTACAGTTTGTCAGGATGTAGAAAGCAATCTCTGTGTATGGAAAAAGATCCAAAATATGTTTGGCAAGAGAGCAAAACCAAAGGGAGAGGGAAAAAATCACAGCAAGTGCCAAACTTCAAGAAAATTTTCATCCAAATCTAAAAACAAACTTCACTTTCAAGTTCCACATACCACACCCACCCCCCATGTCCTAGTCCTTTTTTTTTATCCATTAGGAAGGAAATTAATTATATCTGTATTTGAAAGACATGAATTTGTGTGCCTTTTGTCTTACTAATACACACTGGTTCCAGTCTCCCTAGTACTTAGCTTCCAATTTTTTGTCTTTCCTGATTTTCATGAATAGTAACATTATAGGAATGGTTGCCCTGTAATTAATGCTTGAGGCTTGAATTCAGGAGGCCTATCTCTTCATTGGGACCTCTTGCACGGTGTGGATGTGTTACTTATCTCCCTGTTTACTCTACTTGTAACTTTAGAACAGTAAAAATCCTTTCTCTTATCTTTATCACGATTGTAGGGGTTAAGTAGATCTTGGAAGTAACACACATGTGCGTTAAAGGAAAGCATTTCCCAACCTGCTCACAACTCGGAGGAAAGCTAATTGTTTTATTTATATGAAGAAGTTTATCATGTAAATTTCCTGTAATCAAGGTGCGTTTTCAGAAGGAAAAATAGGGTCATTAAACTTTTTCGGCCACCTGTATGTTCCTCAGGGCACATCTTTCTCTTACTCCATGTCTATAAGTGCAATGCCTGCCTCTGGGCTCCTTGAATCCAGTGATTCAATTTCATCTTCAAACTAGTGAACACTGGAAATTTGGAGGATCGAGGAGGAAAGCCTCTTCTGTGCTTGCTGTTTCTTACATTCTTCTGTAGTATCTGATACTGGCTTGTGTTGGACACATGTAATGGGATCAGGTGGCCATTTTGTGTGACCCTGCTGATTCTCCTTCTATTTTTGTGACTCTCCAAATAAATTTGACCTCTGTATATATCTGCTAACATGCTACGTCACTGCTAGTTTTCAATACAAAGCGTGTTATTTGTGCATACATTTAGGTATGCAAATGTTCATTCAGCTTCTTTAAAGCTTGGATCCCTACATAAGAAATTATTCAAAAAAATAATTATTCAAAAAAATAGGGTTGCAGAAGCAGACACGCTGTATTCCTGTTTTCACTCTTTTAGATTGATGTCTTGCCTGAAATTGTTGAGGCTGTGGAGGGGAAGGTGGAGGTGTTCCTCGATGGTGGTGTAAGGAAAGGTACAGACATCCTCAAAGCACTAGCTCTTGGTGCCACAGCCGTATTCATTGGAAGACCTCTCATCTGGGGCTTGGTTTATCAAGTAAGTTAGAAAAAGCTCAACATTATGTTTTTAGATACTTAGACTTGCTATTTAGGGTTAATGTGTGTGTATGTGTGCACCTGTGTGGGATGGTGTCTGTGTTTATCCAGACCATCTAGTCTAAAATTTGCTATAAGTGCTCCAAAGATGCAGTTGTGAATAAAACTTTGTTGTCACACGTATGCATGTCTGTTTCTACACATGTGAGATATACGTACACATAACAGTACACAGTTTTTGTTACTCTCCAAGGGTGAAGAAGGAGCAAAAGAAGTTCTCCAGATGCTGAAAGAAGAGTTTCGCCTGGCAATGGCACTGACAGGTGACATCAGTGTTTCCTCTCAGAAATAACCACCTCGCATTTCCTCAGAGATTTCATATGCTCTGGGCAAGAGACACTGTAGTAATCTACAGAAGGGAGATAAAAATGTTCCCAATATAAACAGATTAGGCTATGGAGAGGTGGGAAAAGGACTTGTCTTTATCCCTGTCTCAGATGATGAACTGAGTAAATAAACTAAAACGAAGTAAAAATGTTTTTCACAAGAAGAGCAATAAATCCATAGAAAAGTAGTGGCAAATCGTTGGTCATGGGGGGGTGGATTTAATCTGACAGAATGTAGATTTCTATGGGATAGACAAAGAAAAGTCTTAGAGTGGGATAGAAAAGCAGGGCTTTCCACTGATGTGTAACTTCTCCTCCAGGATGCCAGAGAGTAGAAGAAATTGGCAGGACACTGATACGAAGACATCAAGTATTTTCCAAGATTTAGGTCTGAAGACTATTGCCTCGTGTGTTGTCCATTGTACAGAAAGTGTGCTACCAGACAAAAAGCAGCCACGCTCACTCTTTGGGCTTCATCCTGCAATCCTGACTGAGAAGGGGTGGTCTCTAGGAGATCATTTGTCGAAGACAGTACTTGGAGCAAATTTTACAGGTGTTTCTGTATTCTCCTGGGCTCTTAAGGAAAGCTGCTCTACTGGGAGATAGGATTAAAGATGGGCCTTTTTACAAGTCCAGCATAGAAACTTCGAGGTGCTTTGCAACAAACACTAATATTAATTTACATGCCTGAAAGTAACGTAACTGTTAAAATGAAACCATAAACAGAAAATGTTTTGATAGCAAACAGCTATTAAAATGCAAAAATTTAAAATGTAAAAGATACTTCTTGCTCACTGTTTAGAGAAACTATACTGTGGAATGTAGAGATTAAATCTTGCTTTCTAATGAACATAGTGTCATTTCCCTAGAGACTATGTGCTATTGTTTTATAAGCATGTGGGCTTGTAGCGTGCAGGATGTAGGGGCTCAGAGGACTCTTACTTGTAAAGAACTGAACAGCAAAGTGAAATTGGGGAAATTCTGCTGTTTAAGTCACGTGAACCCCTTTGCAATCAGACAACCGTTATGTATGTGAATCAGGTATAGGTCAGAAGGCCTTTTGCCTTCACCAAACTGTGCTGACTGCACCCAGCTGGAGCCCCGGGTCAAATTTTTCCCCTGGATTCATTTGCTGGCAAGTGAACGCTGATGTTGCCTGGGAGAGTTTGTAGGATTTGCAGCCATGTGCAAAAGAATAGTTGTTAACCTGTGACTTGGGATGATCCTAGTGGCTCTATTCAGTTTCCATGAACATCCTTCAGACAGATAAATCCTAGTGTTATTCACTCTGCTTATGATGAGGATACAGAGACATATGAGATCTGCTCCTCTGTTCTCTGGGCCATCCGAATACACACTGAATTCAGAAGAAATTTTGCAACTGTGAAGAACATAGGAATAGCCTAATACTGCCAAGTGACCTTTCCCAAAGTGAGCAGGCAGAAGAGGTAAGACTACTGATCTCATATTGGGTAAAACTAAGGATGGCTCTTCATTTCTCTCACTTCTGTTGCGGGTATAGCGATGTTCCTGGGAGCAGGGAGAGGCCACTGAAGAAAGGTTTTGAAAATCTTGTGGAAATTCAGTGTTCATTTTAAAGGAGGATTAAAAAAAGAAAAGCCTCGATTTCATTGTTGCACTGTCACTGACATCACTGGCTCCACCATTTGTTTCCCATCAATGTCAGGAGGACTCATGCGTTTTGAGTCTCACTGTTTGCTCTATTTGAAATATCCCTTACTGAGCTTTAGAGGCAACTTTGTAATGAAACGATGGAATATTTCGATGATGTGAGCTAAAGCTGGGGCTGGAACTCAAAATGGGGAGAAAACCCAAAAGGCCACATGCTTGCCCTTCAGTTGTAAAATTCGTACTTTTATTTACTGCAGAATGTAGTGTGTTGTGTGAGGGTCGCATAGCAACAAAATAAAGTTTATCTGTGTAAGGAAATATGAATGTTTCTCAGAGCATAGAGAAGCATAATTTCTGCTGTTTACTGCAGTTATCATATCTGTTGCAATGTGGACTGTGTCAGATGTCAATTACAGACTAACTTCAGAAAGACTGTTTATTTTAGATAATATAAATGTTACTTAAAAGATAGGGCCATAATATCTTATGTTTACATGTTTAAGATCTATTTCTAAAGTTTAGAAGATGCAGTTTCCTGTTCTTTGCCCCAACCAGATTCAAGGAAAGTTCTGTAACTCTGTGGTCCAGGATAAATTCTGATGGTGAGGAAACCGGTTTTGTTACTTGTGCACAATTAACTATTTCTAGTTCCTCTGGGATAATGGGCTTACATTGTTTTTTCCTGCTTCTTATCTGAGAATCTGACTGCCTTCCAGTTCAACCCTAGTAAGAATACACATGCATTAAAAAACAAAATTAGAGTCGAATGCTGCAAGACTGGGAGATGACAGTAACAGAAATGAAATAAGTTTCCTGCGTAGACTTCTGTTTATAAAATATTCCACAATGACGAACATTTCCTTTGATTTTGCAACACCTGAACACAACTGCTTCTGAAAAATATTTAATAAAAAAAAGTAGGAATTCTGTTTGGTTGTGGTCTAGAAAGGAGGAAGAGTGAGTGCCCTCAACCATTTAAAAAACTGAACGATGCACAGGCTAATAAAAAAAATCTACTTCACACTTGCTTCATCTGGAGAAGCTGAGAAGAAAACATAGCTCATGTAACAGGTGCTGGTCTTTTGAGATATTTTAAGTACAGAAATACAGTATTTGCCTCTAAAATAACAAGTGAACCCAACAAACTCTTTGGAACAATTACAATCCTCAAATCAAGGCACAGATGTAAGACTGAAGTTTTGCTTCTGGAAAAGACCATTTTGAGCAGCAACACATCGTCAGTCTGGGCCTGGAGGACAGGTTTGGCTGTACTGGGAAGGAATTTGCTATGAGAACTGGCAGTTAAATACAGCAGAGGAGAGGAAGCACAGCGGTGCATGGCAGTCTGGTGAGCAGAAGATGGCAGAAGTCATCCGAGGGTTGTGAGACTAATCTGACCTTTCAGATAAAAAGGGGAGGAGGAGATTGCTGTAGCTTCAAGACAGATTTTTCTCTTGCTCAGCCTGTCAGTTCTTTGAAGCAGAGACCTGCTGCTTTTTGAAAGCTTGGAGCCTGCGCACAGGGTGGGGAATCCAGTAAGTAAATAATAGGAGTCATAATTCAGTGCACTGAAGCTGAAGAGCTGTGAAAGACATGATCTGTTTTCTTGTGACCTCCACCTCTTGCTGTGACTCTGGGACACGTTATTGTGTTTTATTTTACTAGTGGCCAAGTCAAACAAATAGCTATGGAACTGGTAAGAACTCCACCTCCATCCCTAATTTTTCAGGTTAAGCATGAAACTTGTCTGTCTTACTGGGAATTTCTGAACATAAATAAACAGACACTTAGAGTAACTCACTTTGATAAATGGGCAGTGTAGGTCGGGGCCTGTTGGATATGCAGGCGACTCAAAAATGAAGCAAAGCCGGGGAAGTAGGCAGGAATGGCTCTGCTTTTCTTGGCTCCTCAAATGGTTTTTCAGACTGAAATCAAATACCGAGAGCATGAGGAAAGCTGGCTTCTGAAGTCATGATTTTGCACTGAACCTCACTGTAAGGATATCTCTTATAAAGCTACTTTTGATGTGGAAATTTGGCTCCAAACCACACTGAAGCCCATTATAAATAACCACTTCATCACAGGACACACAGAAGTTGGCTTCCTTGAACACTCCTAGAAAGCAAGTCTAACCTTATTGAGCCATAACCTCAGCTAGTGTAAATCAGAGAAGCTCCATTGACTTCATTAGTTTACACTGATTTACAGCAGCTGTGACTGTGGCCCACAATACAGCAAGATATGTCAGCTTTTAAATTCTGTCACTGAGTGTTGAACAAAACTGTTTTTAAAACAAGATTGGCAATCCCAAATTTAGATACTAATGAGACACAGCACTGTAATTGTTTCACGATGCCTATATGTTCCATTTTGTTTTCATTTTGCCTTGCTTCTGTTTTTCTTATCTCCTGCCAAACAGAGAGAGAGTACCACATATGTCACATTCATAACAAAGATGTTTTGCTGCTTTGAGAACATGTCCTCCAGATGCAAAATGCCTTTGTGTTGTAGTTTGGCTTCTTCCTTTGCATAGGTACGTTGGTTATACGCCAATATGAGAATGCCCTTGAGGGCCAACCCCATGTTTCTGCAGACCCTGGAGCACTCTAAGGGGCACCCATAGGTTCTCCCAGCTGAACTTCAAAGATCTGATTTGCCCTTAGGGCTTTCCAGCTCCTAAGTCATAATTTCAGATGGACAGAATGAACTGTGTCGAGGAGAACCCTGATAGGAGTGCCCCGAGGCCACCAGTGCATTTCCTCTGTCACAATTCCACGGACTGCTGGTGTAGTTAACCATACTCAGAAATCAATTGCACTGGCGGCACCTTCATGGTATGGAATGCTGGTAGATGCATTCCAAACAGATGGTATGATCAGGCAAGTGGAAGACATTCATATAACTAGAATGACAATGATCGATATTGACTATTATTTTATGACAACAGCAGCTGTAAGTTCCAGTCAAGGACAAGACAGCATTGTGCACTGCAAAGATGCTTTTCTGCAAGCAGAGTCTGAAGTGTAAATTGACAGGCACAGGAAAAGAAAGTCTCTCTAAAATGAGGACAGAAACAAACTGATTTCCTCAGTCAAGTGGAATTTCTATTCTACTGCCTTAATTATAAATCATGCTGTTCTCCCCAAGGCAGATAACTCTGGGGTAGATGCCACATAGCACAAATACTTAACAGCCACGGGGAAGGTTCACAGATGAACTATAGAGCAGGTATTGCTGGGCCACAGCTGAGACTTTAACCTGTGCATTTTTCCTTGCAGAAGGTGGAGCTCCTTACGCAACTGGGACTAGACCTTATGCTCTGCCAGTTTGCCAAGCAAAATCTGATTGTGTTGGCTTTGCAGTAGAGGAATGGAAGACCTTATTTCTTGCTGGTTGCCTATAGTTCAATAGCATAACATGATTTTAGTTGGGTTCTTCCTATGCCACTCAGTATACTAACCCTTTAAATTCTGTGTAATGTGTTTTATTGGAATTTCTTGTTAGAAGGACTGAAAGTAGTGGATTTAAAACATTTACTTATCATTAGAAAGGTTCTTGCAGATCAAGTACTCATGGTTAGGTTCATTTCACATGAGATTTGTCTAATTTTCAAAAAGGATCACAATGACTTCAAACAAAGGTGCAAAAATCCTACAATAAGGCAACATGGTAAAAATTTCTTTCTTACATGAATTCAGGATGTGTATTGCACACATTTCCATTTGGTATGGTTATAAATAAGTTCTGCATGTATTGCTACTGGACCCAGAATCTAGCATCTAGATGAGAGATAAACAGTCTTGGTAACAGATGAGACCTGAATGCTGATCAAAATTGGGAGTTTGAAAAGCAGAATCATCTCACATACCTAAGCTCTCTTCTGAGCCTGTATGAATACTCTATCAAAGATAATCTAGCCTGGTGTAGGTGGGGTTTCTATTCTAATTTGAATACAAACTGTCACTGACTCTGGAGTTGCACATCTGCAGCTTTCACAAGAGCAGTAAAAAATACTGAATTTTGTATAAGCAAATTCCCTTAGACAAGCCTACTTCTCTACATAGGAACCTGGAAAAATTAAAAAAGCACCCTTCATATGAGAAAATCCAGTGGCGAGCTCTTTGAAAGAGTTACAAACAGAGAAATTTATATTGGGAAGAGAGAACTCGGTCACAGTCTTAGGAAAGCACAACAGAATATATCTGCAAATAAAGAATAAGAGCTGGCAATAATCCATCTCATTTCCTTACTGCCTATTGCTGAGTTTGTTCCACAGCTCCTAATCCATGGCTGTAGGTCCAGGGGTGCCAGCATCCATCGCGGCTTTGTGGTGGCGTTGCATCCTGCCTGTTGCTGCTGTGTCTGTACCAGCCTCTGCTGCAAAGTTCTTGGTTTTGATCTCACAGGGAAGCTTGACTGAAAGAGATGCCTGGGACTTTTGGGCAGAGTCTTTGCTGTTTGGAGATACTTTGAAATGAAGTGTCAACAGGTGTGAGTGTTGGTAAAGGGCTTTTGGCCAGAAGGTAAGACCTCTGTTTCATTTTCAATCCTACCAAGGATTAAAATTGAAGTCTAGTTATAGTGGATTGTCAGGTGGGACAAGGGAAACCACCTAAGTAGGAGATTGATGTAAGCCAAAGGTGGCCTGTGGTGCTTCAGCAGCACTTTAAGTCAGTAGAGAAATCACCAAGTGCTTCCTCAAGGCAGAGGATCCCAGTCCCTGGTTCCCAGGCTATGTGCTGCCCATACATTTGGGAAATAAGTTAAAAAGGAGGCTAGCAAAGACCTTGGAGTGCTCTTGCCTACATCACGTTACTTGCTCAGTAATGTTTTCCTGGGGCCAGGGAGGTTAGTGCTTGCTGTTCCAGAGCTGTTGCTGTAAGGATCATATATTTGAGTAAATAAAGAAGCCCACCACCATTACAACATTCTTTCCAGTTCTTCGGTTTAGATGTTGATACGATCTTTGTCTAAAAGTTCAGGGCCAAATTGTGAGCAAGCATAGCTCTGTTGCAATCTGTGGAGTTGTACTGATGTATGGTGGCTGAGGAACTACAGGCTCCTCTCTCCCTACCCTCCCAAGAGGCACCAAGGTTTTAAATGACTTCGCTGAAAATTTTGGGTGCATCCCATCAAGTCCATTGTATTTGAATTTGTGGGATTTGCAGCTGTCACACGAGGTGCGTGATTGTCACTTTTATCAGGAATTTTGAGACAACAGATGGAGGGAAAGCAGCAAGTTCTGCACTGAGGCCAAGATGGTTCTTCTGAGTCAGGCAAGGCTTGTACAGTTACTTTCTCAATGATGCTGATATTTCCCAATCAAAGTTGTCCTGTTACAGAGTTGATGCTGAACATCAGATCATCTTGTGTGAATGGAAAAATGAACAGCCCTGGTGAAAGACATACACACTTTAATGTATAAATAAACAAGTAACTTACGACTTCCGTCCTTTGCTCATCACGTTACCAATCCATAAACTCCCCTGATTCAGTCTCACAATCTTTCCTTTTTTTACGTGCTCACTGTTAACCTGGAAGACTGCCACAGCTCTACAGCAGGCCTGAAAGATGTTTCTGGTAGTTCTAATCCTAGCTTATTTTCTGGTTATTCAGTAGTGCCAGAGAAACTCCAAAGACCTCATGGTGCATCATTAACAGTGTCTTCTCCTGTTAGGCTTTGGATAGCCACTTGCAAGCAGTTATGTGTACGATCATAACTGCTGCATAGCAGACTACAGAACCACACACGACCTAAATAATTTGCTGGCATGCTAATGAATAGTAAACCCAGACAGCTCAACCATCTGCGTGCTCTGCTTTTTATCAGTCTTAAGTGTGTTGGGTTTGGGTGTATGGGTGTCCCCCTCCCAACGTAAAACCATACTTTTGATCTATTACAGAAAGATGCTTTTGCCATGAAGATAAAAAAGTATTCCTTTTGATTCTCAATCCTTTTTCCATTATTGCTCTGATATGGAACAATATGTTTTTAAAAAAACAGTATGTTTTTAAGCAGCATGATGGTATGTAAACAGCTGATAAAAAGAGGGTCATCAACATAGTGAGAACTTTGGATTTTTGGGTGTAGTGTAATTTGCTGCAAGAAAACAGTCAGTGTGTAACCTTATGGGGCATTTAGTGTCAAAAGCAGCAATTCCTGATACGTTGTTTTCTCTTTGTGGAATAAAATCTTCCAAATTGAGTGATCCCAAGTCTATTCCAGCAGGTGATTTAGGTCTGCACAACAAAACTTCATAAATGTATCTGGCTAAGGGGCTGCCTTTTGATTTTATGTCTGTAAGTACATCCCAGACACACGCACACACAAAGTGGTTACTTGTACGTGGAAGCAGAGGAGCCGTGCTAAGGTCTGTATCTAACATCTGCCTTGTAATTTTTCCTGCCCTGGTCACGACGTCTTAGACTCCAATTATATCCACAGCTGAGTAGCTCTAAAGAATAAGACCCTGGCCAATGTGCAGCTCCCTGAGCTTATTGTTTTTACTGTTCTTGAGATACGTTAGCTAAAGGCTGCCTGAGGTCCTTGCTGAATGAACCTGATAGTGAACTTGGGTCTGATTTCACAGAAATGAAGCCTCCTTTATTGGCTGTAGGTAGAAGTCATGTAGGACCTAAGATCTTTGCAGGCTTTGTATACTGAGAAGTGTACATAGCTGATTATTCAGAAGGTGGAAAGAGTACCTGATCTTGGTTTAGAGGTACCAGCAAGATGATTTGGGGGCTCTGTCATCTCAAAACAAGAAATTCAGGATCCAGTGGCTAGAAACTGAAGGTATTAAAAACAGCGTAGGGTGTATTTTAAGAAGCATGGGTTGCTAGATGGGAACATTCCCAAGGGATTTGATAAATTATCCTTTGCAGTATTTAGATGGAAAATAGATGGGTTTTGAGAAGATATGCTCTATTTTGGCCACAAAATATTAGAGACTTTTTGGGTGGGATGTTATGGGTTTTTCATGGTAAAAATCAAATTAGATGAATGCAAACTCCCTAAAACTTACTAAGCCTATCACCTTCCCTTTGATGTTTTTGTTGTGGCTTAGTTTTTTTTGTTGTAATTTTTTGTTTTTGTTCTTTTAATTTGTGGCTTAATCAATGTGAATCAGGCAAGATAGGGTAGTTTTTATGACCGATTTGTGTGACCCTACGAAGATTCTGAATGGTGCTGAGGAGCCTCTTTATCAGAACTTCCCTATGACATTTAGGATGTTTAGGACTTTTAAGCCTCTCAAGATCCAGTGATGCTTTGGCTTAAGGTCTCCATCTGTGTCCACCAGTACAACACTTTTGGCTGGATTGGTACCTTGATGAATTAGACTTGTTAGGGCTCTGGGCTGTCATCTTGTTTCTCTGTTATCTCTGCTTTTGACTTTGCCAATGTGGATGCTTCAGATGCTTTGCTGTCTTGCTGACCCATGGTAGGTTTGAGAGCATAATTCCAGGCTTTGTGAGAAGGGAACATTTGTAAAGCAAGACCCCCTCACTAATCTGCAGAGGGAAAGCATGTATAACAGGCAGTGGCAATTCCATTATTCAGGATCCAGAGTTTAAGGCAGGATTAAAGGGGTCTTATTAAAAGTGTTTTCCAGTGTATGTGGCTCCTTCTGACAGCACCCAGGTGGTTGAGAACCCACCATTAAGAATAAAAGCTGTTTCTCTTTTCTGCACAACAAATGGTTCAAGTGTCTGGTATTTGATTCAGAAAGGAAACCTGCAGCAGTCATGTCCCCTGAAATAAACCAACCAACATTTTGAGCTGCCAACACTTCTGTCTATTACGTCAAGGCATCGCAAAGTTTAAAGCATAGCAAAGTAATATATATATATTTATATTTTTTTCAGTAATCCCAGGGTAAATATTAGGTAGACAGCATTTCTGCTTTGCACATTAAAAAACCGACTGAATTTAAAAAGCCTGCAAGTGCACTTTGGGGATTTTGGAAAGTGTCGTTTGGCCATGAGCTAAGACCAGAAGCTGCCATTTTGCAGATGGGGCAGGAGGGAAAGGCGTTTGGCCTCATTCATAACTTCACAGCTACTGCAAATATCAGCTGATGAATATTTATGTTATGACTGGCAGAGGCCCGAAAGGCAAAAGTGAGGGGAGAAAGAGGGGGAAGCTTATGTTAGGAAAATGGTTGTCTGAACTCTGTGGGATTTCTTTACCAACACTTTCCATGCTTGAACAGTAGCTGCTGAATGAAATCATTATGTACTGAGCCCCTGTGCAGGAAAACAAGGTTTGTCAAGACTCTGTTCATTAGCACCTTGTACTTTGTTTGAACCTTGTACGTCTGCTGGGCCCTGTAAAAGGAAATTTTTTTCTTCAATTCAAATGTGCTATACAACTAGCCAGTTCTTTTTTATTTCAGTCATTGCTGTGACAGCACTAATTGTAAAACAGGGTGTCATCATTAGGAAAATAGGAGCCCAGACAGGAATGTAAAGTGCTGTAGGCTGGTGTGGTGCAAGGAGGTGGTGCTGCAAGGCAGGCTAAGAGACCTGATATGGAAAGGGTTGATTCGAGGTGTCACTATTGAACAGACCTGCAGCACCTGGCTAGGCTGGTGTCAGTAGGCTCATCCCCTGTGCCAGGAACGCTCTTGAAACCCTGCAAGTTGCTGCAGAGCTATTAATAAGCAGAGAAGGTGAGGGGAAATGCAAATTACTTGGGCACAGAGCTGGGAGAGACTAAAAGCCAGCTACGCTTTCCTCTTTGCACAAATCCCCAGCATGAACACTCTGCTGCATTTAACTGCTGCAGGCAATAAATGTTAGGTTAAACTGAAAGTTATATTGCTTCTTGCAAGACAGCATTTCCCCAATAATTTCTGCATGTATCAGCAATATCCACTGTTACTGGTTTAGAAGGTATTGCTCTTGAATATTGCTCAAGGAAGCAAAAGAGGTGAGTGTCCTTCCTCCATATAACATAATTTCAAAGTAATGTATTTCTTTGTATTTGTATTATCTCAAGTCACTCATTGAGAGGGGAAAAAAATCCAAATCTCTTCCTTTTGCCTTCACCAGGCTGTAAATTAACAGCAAGGAGCAACTTCCAATAAAGTTCACGAACATAACTTCGCTGTTGGGATGAATCAAGCCCGGGAAGGAAACCGGTTGGAATAAGTAACTGCTGAAAGCCAACTAGGGCTTACTGAAGTGAGGGTGGGCTGCGGGTGGCCAGGCTGAGCCCCCCTCGCAGGACCAGGGCGTCAGAAAGCAGCAGCTCGGGACTGCCTGAAACTCAAGCACCTTTAAAGGTAGGCTGCTTGACTTAGATGTCAAGTAAAAAATAGAAGTGCCCAGAATCAGTCAGTCACTTCAGAAAACCATTCCCCAAGGGCTCTGCAAAATTTACGAGGCTCTGCTTTAGAGAAACAGGGAGAAGCCTAGATTTTTCCTATTGTGCTTCTTCAGTGAAATCCACAAACTTGACACCAATTTGTCTGTTGTTTCTCCAGGGGGGCAGCTTTTCCTAGACTGTTAATTTAGAGGCACCTTAGTTCCTTTACAAGGAGGAAAGCCTTCAGGAATTGCTCATGTACAAGAAACCCCAGGGAAGCCACTCTAAAAGCCCTTCTGCTCCTTCCCGGCTTGTGGGGAGATGCCCTCGTGTCCCTTTTACAGGAACCAGCAGATGGTGCTGCAATACATCAAGTATTTATTTCTCTGGACAGGGAAAACTTGGAACAGGGGTGCTAGGGGCTGCCTCTGACCACCCCCAGCCCCTGAGGCAAACCATCCCCTCACCAGCAGCCTCTGTAGCATTGCCATAGCAGATGGTGCAGCTCTGTCTCCCATCCTGGGTGTCCCGCTCTCTTTCCAAGGTGGCAAAGCAGTTTCTGATGCCAGGGGGGTCTTTCTGGCTTGATCTTTCCTCATGCAGAGCAGCAAGTTGGAGCGGCCATGAGGGTGCTGAGGGGTGGCTGTGTGATGAGAAGGTGTGTGCCTCTCCTCAGGGGTGGTTGGTGAGAGGTGTGGGGACAGTGAGGTGGCCACGTGATCTCCTGGCATTTTGACCAGCTGGGCCCATGGTGAGGGGTTTGCCCGCGTGGCACAGGTTTGGTGGGCACCCCTCGGAGAGGGTGGCCATGCCTCACCCCCTCTCTGCCGCTTGTGTTGGTGACAGGTTTGTGCCCCTAACTTGGAGTGGAGGTGCTTGGGGTATAGGGAAAAGTCTGTTTTTCCTCAAAAATGTTAAAAATGTCTCAGAACCCCCCTCACCCCCCCGCACCCCTTCCCGGGAAACAATGGGGAGGTTGTGCCCAGCACTGTGGGCCATGTTGCTAGGCTGGCCCAGAGCCCCGGAACATTCTAGTGTTTCCCCTCTCAGGGCAGTGGGAGCCTCCACTTCCAGCCTGCAGCCGGACTGTTGAAAATTGTGAGGAAAACTCCCCCCAAAAAAGGGGAACAGAGGAACGGGAGGGCTTCTGAGCAAAGTGTGGGGACACATGGAGACATGGAGACACCATGAGCAAGCGAGGCTTGTGTGTATGTGCAGAGTGGACTCAGCAAAACATGGCGGCGTGAACCAGGACCGACCTGGGTGCGATGCGTTATTTTTCCTCTCCCCTTGTGGAAAAAGGGAAGTCCTCAAAATATTTGCTGTTTATTTGTGAGATTGGCCTTGCCTGCCAGCAGCACCTGGTGTCTGGTGAGCCAACGATGTGCCATGAGGAGAAGGGGCTGAGGAGCTGATAACCGTCCGGCAGCAGAAGCGAGGACGGGAAGAAATGTGCTCAGGGAGGGACCCGGCCATGCTGCGCAGCTGTTTTTGTTATACCACCAAGCTGTAAAGTTGAAAAATGATTTGAAAAGCAAGGGATGTGCCGGGAGTACTGGCGTGTCCTGCTTATGGGCGCTTGGGGCATTCTGTGTAAATTGAACTTTTTTTCCCCCCTGTTTTTTTGGATGGCTTAATATCACAGCAGTAAAAGGGAAGAGCAACAACATGCTTGGAGTGCAGAGCTTCTTCCCTGATCCCTCTGGCACTGAACTGCACCAGAGTGAGCTGAGGACAGAGGCAAAGCTCGGCTGCTCCCTGTCTTTTTCATTGCTGTAATCCAAAACGTGGAGTTTATTTCAGTGCAAAGGTTGCACATGAGAAGGCTCTCAGTTGCTTTTATTTAAAACAAACAAACAAACAAAAAAAATCAATAACTTGTGCATGATTTACTGGACAGCAGGAGAGTAAGTGGAGGAACCTGGCTGGAGATTGCACCAGAAGAAGGTCTGGCCCACTGGCTGTACCCAACGGTTTGTACACTAATGCTCTGCAAACTGGGCTCACAGCCCCCAGTACCCCAGGAACAAGACCTCCTGCATCCCTTTCACAAGTAAATAGCAATATGCAACTTTTTTTTCTTTTCCCTGCAAGATTCTTTGATAATTGTGAGTCAGGGGTGTGTGTGTGTAGGTTTCTGGGCTTTTTTGGTCTGCTCAGGAGCCATGGAAGCTGACCCATTTGTTTCTGACCAAAAGCATCTAGGAAAACCTGCCCCTAAGAGGAATTTTTCATCTCAGTGAGGGAAAAGAGATAGAAAGACAATTACTGTGTCTTGTGACTAATGCAATACGTGACTCAAAAGAGTGCTTAAGCAAGAGTGCTGACGTGATAGCCTCTTCCCCACAACTTGAATTCATTGTGAGAGGCATCAGTTTGAAATGTGAAGTAGTTCCCCTGAAGCCAGGTTGCTCTGGGTTTGCATCCAAAGCTTCTGAAACTGGAAATTAGTCCATAATATAGAGAAAATGGAACTGTTTATTTGGCTTACTCCTACTACAAACACAAAATTTAGAGGTCTCTGCTGTACTCTTTGTGGTTTTATTTAGCCGGTAGAAGGTGGATTTAATGCAAAAACCCAAGAGGATGCTGCGGAGGTGAAGCAGTCTCATGGTGTCAGGGCCTGCAATGCTACTTTAAGGCTCCTGCTATGGATTGGGCAAACCCTGGGAGTAATTTCATCTTATCCCCCTCACCAGACGTCCTTCTATTGCTCTCAGATTTGTTGTATGATGTATATTTGGATTTCATCACAGTATGGGAATAGGTACTGGTGTTCCTTTTGCAGGATAAGATGGCTGTGAGGTGTTTTTTCCACCCTTTTCTGGTGGGCTTGAACCATGTCTCTAAGAGGTTTGAGGAGCTGTGAATCAGATTGTAAAAGGATGGTTCCTTGCAGGGTCTCCTCATGTGCAGGGTCTGGAGAAGCTGAGCTCTTTACAAAGGACAAATAATTAACTTGGCATTTTTAGATTTCAGAATATGTCTTTAGGCTGAGTCTGAGCGACAACAATTATTCTATGAGAGAATTGGATAGTCATGGGAAATTCAGTAAGTCTTCTAGAAAGTTTATTTTGACAAAGTTAAAAAAAAATAGGGGAGGATGGTGTTGGTCTTTTTTACCTTTGTCCTGAAATTATTAAAAATTAAAGGAAAAAGAAACAAAACAAACAAAAAGTTGCTATGATGACTTAATCTTTGACTCATTTTCCTCTGGGAAATACCAATGTAGATAATTTTTATGCTACTAGGGGTATCTCATTTTCTTGTTCTGCCCATAAGCAGTCTTGATTAAGCTGACCTGTTCTGTTAGGATATTCTGCCAATGGTATTTTTGCTGGAGAGCAGTTGCCTTGCTGTGGTTTGCTGGGTACTTCTCGAGAAAAGAGGTGCTGTAGTCCCGCTGAGGCAGAGGCCATTAGAAAGTGGTATGCATTGAGAAAAGAAAATGCGTTATTGATGTTAATGTCTCCAGTCTGTATTCAAGTTCAGGAGTGGTTTCCAGTCTGTAGCAGGATGTCTCATCGAAGCATTATTAAAAATTTTATTGGTGGTACGTACTGAGGTGATCCTGCTCTTGGAACTGTCTGCGTGCGCTTGGTTTCTCTCCTTTGTGAGCAATGATGCACTCATCTGGGGTGATGCTGCTGATACCTTACATATAAAAAGCGTAGCTGTTGCAAATGCTTAATGCAACATGTAAGGTTTTTCAAAATTACATGTTGCAAACATTAATTTAAAAGAGGGAAGAAATTCAGACTTAACAAGGATGTTAATTACAGAAATGTCCCTCCTTGTCATTACTCTCTTCCCTAGCTTACCTCTTCCTCCCTTCAAACCTTGCATTTATGGCTGCGGTCTCTGAGCTTGAGCACAGAGTTGTTTAATTTTTTCAGGTAGCAATACAGAAAGAAACGAAACTCTAGGTAGGTAAACATTCATTTTGTTGTGGAAGAAGCCATACGCTGTCTCGTGGCAGCACATTACAGAAAGTGCCTTTAAGGGGTATTGGAGAGATCATCCTGCCTGTGGGAGAGCTACCTACCATGAGGCTGATCTCCTCATTGTGGGGTTAAAAGGATCACTGTCTGACTCAGGACAAACCAAAGGTGAGCGAGTCCATCTGTGAGCTGATGTCCCATAGATAAGAGTGTGTTTCCTCCTCCCCCCAAAATGTTTTGCAACTGTTTTCATGCTTACTTCGGAGCCGGTCACAGGATATAGCCCATCCATGTGACTTTTGTGTTGTACTGCCCAAGATGATGTTTTCTTTAATGAAGAATAATTTCCCAAAATATTTTGTACCGTGTTTTGAAATAGGGTGGCAAATACTGCTTTGTTTGTCAACTATGGGAGGTACTGTGAATGGAAAATGATTTATTGCCTACTTGGCAAGAGTTTAATTTGTATGAAATGTCTTTAGTTTGGCTTTAAGAAATCTGTATTTTTGTACATAAGTCTTGTGAGAATGATAAGAATTTGGATGAACTTTTGCAAAGGTAGTTAGGGAAGTGGGAGATTAGGCATCTAAACCGATGGCAGATTTGGCCATAATTTTGTGCACTTTTTTTTTAAAAAAAGAAAAAAAAACCACAACAAGACAGCTGTGATTTTATTTCTTATTTCAAGGAAACTTAATTTTATACCTTGCTTTGGGATATGACATGCACACTTGTCATCCCTGAAATTGGACAAAAGCAAAGCAGACGGGTCTGCTTTGGAAAAGATTTCAGTTTTCTTCTGGGAGTCCATGAAATTTAGCAGATCACAACATACCTCCCATCCAGGAAAGCGTTTTGTGGTTTGAGGTTTTATTGTAGACTTTTTCTACAGCTCCACTCAGCGTACATTCATGCTTAAGTGGAAGCCCAGCAAGGCAAAAGCCAGGTGTTTAGGATGTGGCATTGGTGACTCAGTAGGTGGTACACTTCCTTCTCCGTCAACATTAAACAAGTGCCCTTGTGTGGTAACAGGGATGGGTTATTTCTTGGCTGACATGAAAAAAACCAAGGTCACTACTAAGACTTCAGTACTTGTAGAGGAAAGTCTTCTGTTCTCTGTAGTGAATGGGAAATTAGCCTCAGGATCTCTTCAACTGAAAAAATGACATCTTTTAAACATGAAAACTCTGAGTGTTGTATTGCAATAGAAGCAAGAAACCCCAGCTGGTACGAGGGTCCCGTTGTGCCGCACATGAAAATAAGGATGAGTAAATGGGGAATGCTCCCTGCTCGTGTTCAGACAGAAACATGATTGAGTGAGCACCAGGGTTATCAGAAAGGGCATGGGTGAGCTTGAACTGAGAAGTGGGGTGCATTAGCAGAGCTTTATCTTTCCTGTCTCTGAGCAGGTATGTGAGCGCTATGGTCCACACAGTCCTGCACAGTCAAGTCATGCTTGAACTTGAATTCATGAGCTTTGATGCTCCCCCTGCAACTTGCTATTTGCTACTGATTTGGGAAGGACAGATTATTCTGGCTTATTGGTTGTGACATGGCTGGGCTTTGTGCGTCTGGAAAGTGAAAACAGGGTTTAATCGTACCTCTTAGCTCTGGCTTTGGTCTGAAAAAGGAGACTCTTGATAGTGCTGCCAAAGTCTCCTGGTGCTCCAGTCCCCCGACCCTGTAGAGATGCACAGGGGAGGTCCCCTCAGCTCTCAGAGGTCTCCCTGCAGCAAGTCTGCAGATGCAGGAATGAAACTGTATATGCCACAGTTTTGAACCTCTCTGAAACCTGCCGGGGCTCACAAATGACCAAAGCATGCACGAGTCTTCTCCTGCTTAAAAAAAAAAAGAGTCAAAATCACATGTTGGAGCAGTAAAAATGTTTTTATACCTTAAAGATTGTTATTTCAAAGGGTATTTTCTTAGTGACTGAAAAAGGAACTGGAAATCCCATATTATTTCTTCTTTCCTCCCTCAGCCAGGTCCTTTCTGTGCCCAGAATTTTATATGGTGTGAACAAAAGGCTCCCTTTTGTGAGGTGTTTGAAGACAGAGCATTTAGGTGGTGTTTGCCACCTGGCCTGAGCATAGTGAGATGGCTGCATAACCATTGCAGATGGCACGGTTAGGGGTTCTCTTTTCTAAATTCTGCTTTAAGGGACATGCTGAGGAGGACTGGAGGGTGGGTGTGTGTGAGTTTAGAGATTTTTATTGTAAAATGGAGAGAATGGCACTTCTGAAGTAAGAAAAATACAGAGATAGCTCACTGCACTTACAGACAGCTCTGTCTTACAGACAGTAAGATACAGAATTGTTTCTCTTTGCCTACAAGTGGACCTAGAACATGGAATTAAACAGCAAAATTTGTCATCCTGACAAAATGAAAAACTTTTCTGAGGTCAGTTCACATTTAAAATCTGCTTTATTGCAGCCACAGAAACAGAAAAACATTATCATGAACTCTATTCTAGAGTACAGCTCTACAGCAAATAGCACCTTCTGTATCTCCAGATTTACAATTTACATAGGCTGTTAGCCTTGTTAGAAAGATCACAGTGCACCTTTTCAGCATAAAGGTTTGAACATCATTGCCTGTCAAGGTAACAGTATATATATATGTGTCTTCTTCCTGTGTAAATGGCATCTGCATTTTTTTTTTTTTTACAACATTAAATCATTGCATAGGATTATGCAGCTTTACATTAAGCAGTTTCAGGAAAAGGTATATGTCTTTCTGAGGGCATTCATGGCCTCTGGTGTTTCAGTGTAAATCTGGATCTCTTAGATGACTGTGTTATCAAAGGGAGTTAGATCCTTAACCTCTATAGGGACCTTTGAAAACCTTATTAAGTCCCTGTCTGTGCTTAAACAATTTTGAAAGGCTGATCCTTACTCTCTCTCCACTTCATTTGCATTTTCTGTGGTGACATAAAGAAATACTTAGGCTAATATTGTTCTGTTCTTTCTTAGTTAACTGTAGTCTT
Source organism: Scolopax mira (assembly GCA_004320125.1). Lineage (NCBI taxonomy): Eukaryota > Metazoa > Chordata > Aves > Charadriiformes > Scolopacidae > Scolopax > Scolopax mira. The sequence goes on from BJBW01000024.1 coordinate 389,121, forward strand.
GACTTCCTTGAAATTGCCCACAGAGAAATATTTGCTGATTAGTGGAAACAAAACTTGTACCTATTCCTTTGTATTTTATAAATGAAATAAAATGAAATAGTTGTGCAGTTTGAAAATACTTATGACAATACTTGAAATGTCATACATGGCAGGGGGTTTGGAACTAGATGATCTTTAAGGTCTCTTCCAATCCAAACCATTCTATGATTCTATGAAATATTTTTATTCCTACTTTTAGACAGACAGATAAGAAGCAATAGTGTAAGTGAAACATGGCAAGTGAGTATCATGTAGCTTGCTTTTAAAAAGAGGAGTGGCAAATTCTGGGGGTTTTGCCATCACAGATGGTGAGATTTAAAAGGTGGTACTCTGATTTCCTGGGGCATGAAAATTTGAGTCATGGTGCATGTGAAGTGAAGCGAGTTTGAAAGGGAGAGCAGGAAAATGGGTGTGAGAGAAGGTAATACAAAATTAGGAAATGCTGGTTGTGGTCATACTTTTGTCAGTTGTTGGTCCATAGCTGATGCAGCTCTTCTGCAAGCACTAGGAGGAAAGGAGCATACATGTCTTTACTGGTAAGGGCAGTTGCTGGAGTAATGTTTCTACTAGAATGTAACTGTACCACTTACCACTTATGTTTTAAAAAGAGAGGATGGGAAAAGTACCTTGAGTTATATCCTGATTAGTCATATACAAAGGAACAAATGCTGAGGAAAGTTTTCACTGAACTATAATGCTGACTCATGGTGGGTGGTATGTTATGTTATGTTATGTTATGATTTCTTAGCTGGAGGCTCAGCTGGAGATTAGTACTAGGGGGAGACACGCAGGGAACGACTGCAGAGGAAAAGAGTAACCCAATTAGTCTTGGGCTTCCCGGCAATTTGTACTGGATGCTGATGTTGGAAAAATTTTATTTTTTTAGAGACCTTTTGTCTTCTTGAAAAACTGAAAATCTTTTTGCTGGGTGGATTTTAGCTCTTCTGATGAAAAATTGCAGATTTCTATGGAAGGCACAGCCTCTTTTGGGAGGGAACTGTTCTGATGGACATACAGATGGCTTTACAAGGAAACATTTCCTACAAGCTCCACACATTCAAAAGAAACTGTTTCTGAATGAGCTTCTTGAGTGACAGTGAAGCTATTCCAGTAAGTCCCAGGCAGGCAGAACGTCCCAGGATTGGCATATGGCTATGTTCATTGCAAGCTGTCCAACTTCAAGTTACTTTTAGGACAAGTAATTTTCATTCCAAGACTCTTTGCATTGTGCAAGAGCAGCCACAAACCACCTTGTTTTCAGTAATGAATTTACTGTTATCTATAATAACTCTTGTAAAATGAGGCATTACATTGAGTTATGTGATCTAGCAGCTATGATTGCTTGGACCTGTAGTAAACAAAGTGCTAGTGCGTTTTTGCAAACAATGAAACTGACTCATAGTGACCTTATGTGAGTTCCAGCATGCTCTACTGATGATGATTTGAAGGTAGTTTGTGGGCTTTCGCTTTCACTTGAATTTAAATGGTTCTCAAATTTCCTGCAGAATTTTTTTACATTTGAGTACTGATAAAGACACAGCTCTTCAAACACAGAACGGTTTAGATTTGGAAGGGATCTTGAAGTTCCAGCTGCTACCATGGGCAGAGACACCTCCCACTAGACCAGGTTGCTCAAAGCCCCATCCAACTTGGTCTTGAAGACTTTCAGGGATGGGGCACCCACAATTTCTCTGGACAACCTGTTCTAGTGCCTCACCACTCTCACTGTAAAGAATTTCTTCCTGATATCTAGCTTAAATCTTCCCTCTTTCAGTTTAAAACCAGTACCCCTCATCCTGTCGTTCCACTCCCTGATAAAGAGTCCCTCCCCAGCTTTCCTGTAGGCCTCATTTAAGTACTGGAAGGCTGCTTTAAGGTCTGCCCAGAGCCTTCTCTTCTCCAGGCTGGACAATCCCAACTCTCTCAGCCTGTCCTCAGAGGAGAAGTGCTCCAGTTCTCTGATCATCTTCATGGTCTCCTCTGGGCTTTAAAACTTACAGGGGCTGAGTAGTTGGAATGGCTGCTGAACCTCCCTTCAGCAGAGGAAGGTGAACTCCAGTGGATGTGAAAGTAATGTAAGAAAGATACCAGCAAGCAGTACATGGCAGGAAAATCTCTCGAATTGGTCTGGTTGCCTGGGGAAGTATTGGTGTACACATGATGAAAGATGTGAAGATCTTAAAAGATTAGGATCTGTAGGAAAAGAAGGTTGAAAGGTGAGGAGCAGGGAAGAAGCTGGTCCATCAGGGAAGCCTGACTGCCGTAATCATGGCTATTTTCTCCTTATGCTCTTTCCTTGCCATCACTCAAAGCAGATGTATCATTTTCTCATGGCCTAGTTGCTTTTTTCTTCTGAAACTCTTAGGGTCACAGCTAAAGTGGTCTTCCAGTCATGGTTATCACTCAGGATATGTTATCTGTACTGGGCTCCAATCCCAGTCCGTACTGACCACAAAGGGCCTCATGGCAGTGGCAGTTATGTTACCATCAACAGAGAGAACAGAGGTCAAATAAATGCCTCGATAAACCCAAAAGGATCTCACAGGTCCTGGTGTGTTGTGAACCTTGATTTACTCTATAATTTGCCAGTTCTGCATGATTTCAGTATTGAGATAGTGCTCACCTTTGAGTGCACGGTTCATCCAGAGGAGGTGAGGAGCATTGAGAAGGGGGAGAAGGAATGGGAGCCCGTAGCTGATAGACCTTGTGCAGCTGCAGGTTTTCATATCTTTGTCTCAATCATCTACTTGTGGCATTGGTGATTCCCATGACCTTGATATTTTGCTGTGAAAGCAAAAGTTTTTTAAATTACCATCATTTATTTATAATTATAAATAGTAATAAAAACAGAGACAGTTTCTGGGCTCCTCAGTAAATTCCTCACAGCAGGATTCCCCCTTGACACCGATCTCTGTTCCAGGCTGCCCTCCATTCCCTTTCTGCACTAAACTTTCCCTCCTCTGAACAGTAACCCTGTGTTGATCCCAGTAGCTCAGTTGCTCCATAGTGCACCACAGCATCAGTTCCATTGCCTCTCCTGCCCCAAAGCCTCCTGCACTATTGCTGTGGTCTGATGGGGAAGGCTGTTAAGCAAGAAAAAATCTAGACTATTTAAATTAATCTATAAATTAGTTTCAGAGAAGTGATACCCAAGTATGCTATTTCTGCATGTTTCTAAACAAACCGAATATTTTCTCAGAGATTTTAAAGCAAGCTTGGTAGGCTGAGTATGCCAAAAATCAGTGGAATCAGCAAATACTAACTTTTATGATAGAACAGAATATTAACTTTAGTAATTGTGGCCTGGGTTGGGTGATCTAGATCAGGGAAGAAAATAAAGTTAATTTGCCTCTTAAAGTGATCTGATGTTTCTTGACATCTGATATCTAGGAATAAATGTCATGTCATGAAACCACAAAATTACGACCAGGAAAATAGCAGGAAAAAAAAAAAGCCTTTTTATATTTTAAAATTTCCTTTTTTTCACTTGGGCCAAAATCTTGTGATATTTTTAAAATTAAAAAAAATATTATTGTTAGTATGTGGTAATATGGATTTAATAACTACCCATAATAAGGAATCAGATCTCAAATGCCTTGTACCTGAGTTGTTATTTTAAACCATATTCAGTCAGTACATGTGTTTGAACTACACTGATTCACTCCCGAATAGAATCTGTCCAGTTAGTGGTTTGGGGTTTTTGGCTGAGTTTTCTTACGAGTGTGAAAGTTAAATAGTTACATTGACTCGGACAAGACATCATATCAGCCTTTTTTGCCTCCCCTTGGTCCCCATATTTCTTAAGATGTGTTAGTCTGGACTTTCTGGGAGTGACTGAAATGTCTCTTTTTGTTATTAATCTGGATTTATATCTGAATTCAAATAACTCATTTCTACCTTATAGAGAGAGTAGACCTGGGATTCTTACATCATTGTCATGAGCGATCTTTCCAGTGAAAGTCTACCAGTAATCAGAGCAGGTTTGCCCAAAATTAGAAGGGGAGAGAGGAACTCTACTCCCTGAAATGAATGTATCTTGAGTTTTACCAGATTTACTTTTTAATATTTGTTTTTTAACTTGAACACATAAATATTAATTGAAATTAAGACCCTTTTAAACATCAGGCAGCTCTGCCAGGCATCACAAGCGTCTGCATGTAGATAGATTTTGGCCTCAAGCACATCATCGAGTTGCCAGTCATCAGCTGAGCTGTAGCAACTGATCACACATGTTTTCTTAGACAAATGCTTACAATTAATATGAACGGGAACTGCATGTACAGCTTCCCTAGTGAGATTTGGACTTTTTGTCCAATTTGAAAATATTTTTTATTTTGTTCATTTTACTCCAGAGACATCTGTTTGCTTTTATTCCAATGGAAATTAAAGAGCTAACCTCGGTCAAAGGTTAAATTTGTTATTAGTGTTACATTATATTTTCAGAAATTTAATCAAGCCTAAGTTCACTCAAGAAACTCAACTCCTCTTATTAGCCTAGCCTCCTTTTACTAAGTTCTTCATTGACAAATTGTGTTGCATTTTAGTGGGCAGAATAAAAATTAACCTCCTATTCACCTGAATCCAAGACAATACTGAAGCTAACGCAAAACAACCTCATGCAGTTTTAGAACTGGTTTTGGGAACATAAATTTCTAAGCCGTTTCATTTGTTGCCCCTTAATATCTGTCAGCAATAGAAGCTCATGTTTATATGTTAAAGTCCCTCCTGAAGAACAGGGAAATGGTGGATTGAATTGATTTTAATTCTCCTGAAATGCCATTTTTTTAAACTCCCAGCATCTGGATGTTTCTGGAATTGTCACTGGTAGAAAAAGAAGTTCTTTCTATGGCTTCAAAGGAAGAGTGATTTTGACAGGGGACTGAACTGAATTAATTTTTTAAGTATTGTACTTCCAGTGCCTTTCAGAAAGTCCATTAAATTGTCTGGGCATGTAGATGGGCTAAGCATTAAACCAACTTTCATGGAACAATAAATACTGTTTTTTGAAATTAAGGAAGTCAGTCAGTCGATGAAGCCTATGAATGGAAGAAGGGGAAGTCGCTCTGTGTAGCTGTGTAAACACAGATCCTGCTGTATATAACTCAAAATAAGACTTTGCAGCTTAACGTGCACTTCTGAATTCTTACATCATACATCTTCAGTGTTTCCTCTATAAAAGGGTCAGAAACTTGTGTTAGAGCTGTTTGCTTTGAAGTAAGTTATTCAGTACTGCATCCATCTAATCCAAAGCTTTTCCATCAACACTAGACTGAAAGTTTCCTGTTCTTTGGTTTTCTGTGGTGTACCTTCTTACTCACTGTAACCTCTTGACTGCCAGGTCATACAAGACTTGTAAGTTCAGACATGATTACTAATTCCATTATGAAAGACTGAAATATGAGTTTGAGAACAAAATGTTATCTATTAAAAAGCCTATTTTACTGATATGTAAAAAATGTCCAGTTCCATCTAAAACCAGCTTTTTTTGTCTTAATGTTCTGGTGACATCAGAGACACACTTACTATATTATTTTTGGCCCATTCACAATGGCTTTAGTTGTCTGTCTTGTCTCAGCCAAAATTTTGTCACAAGGGGTCAAAAAGGAGGATATAGTAGCCACACTAAGAAGATCATTTTTGCTTAATATGTTGGGTGTGCTCACTTAAACCCTAGGGCTTAGCATCTAAAGAACATTTGATTAGCTTGGATCAAGTACAAGTGCTTCTATACTGGAAACTAATCCTGATAGATTTTACAGGATGTTTCAAGTGGCTAAAACAAAACTTTGGACGACGACGAGTAAGAGGGAAAGAGGACCCTGCTGGGCTTGCTTCTGGAAGAAATGTCGGATGCATAACGACTCATTTACTTTAAGGAGGATGAGTGAGAGGGCGTTGGGACACTGAGTAAGGCTGACAGACCCTTGATGGCTGGGGAGATGGGAGTTACACACCATTTCCATTATGTTAATGTGGACTTAAAAATACAAATGTCAATCTTTGTAACTCTCTCTGCTCCACATAGTCTTCTAGCAGCTATATAGAAATAACAGCCTAACTCTTGTGTTCCACCTCCCCAGACTGTGCAGTGCTGCTTTTAGTCATATCTTTTAAGGTCAGTCCACACCACTGGACAGAAGTGAGCATTATGGGCACATATTTTTCATGCAAAATGATGTGAAATCTTGGCAGAGGATGTAAAACTTTCCTCTGTCTCCTACTGAGAGTTCCTTGAGACAGGCAATGATTGCTGCAGGGCAGATGTTAGAGAAAATGTGATAGACAAGAGAGAATCTTTAGGTTTGTGAGAGGGGAAGGACAACTGGCTGAAGCAGATGGTGTGAGAAAGAGACGTGTAGGCCAGGAGCCTGCTGCTGAGATGCCTCTTGATCTGGATTTTCTCCACATGGTTCCTTTTTGCAACCTGCATATGCTTCTCTACCTTTGAGGGGCTGAGAAGTCAGAAAAATGCAGCTGTGCACCTGAAACTCCATGTTGCTTGCTGGAAAAGCAGTGGGTGGCAAAGATATTCTTTCTGTCTTCAAATATGATCAGTGATGATGTAATGATATAAACAACCTATTGAGGCATCATTCTCTCATAATTATGTGTTGTTTATAGCTAAGAGGAACCCAAACTTTTCTGTTCATGCATGGATTTTAAGAGGAAAAGAGAGTTTCCTTCTTTTTCAATCCCCAGTGTCATTACCAATTCTGAATGAACTAGTCATTTTAGAGAATTAGGGCAGAGAAAACTATAAAATAGTTTTATTCTTGCTATGAGAAGTTAGCTATCAATTCAGTAAGTTTTGGTTTCAATGACATTGATCTACTCAGTCCTTTAACTTTCTATATGATTTTGACAATAAATACGTGTCCCTTAATACTATTTTTAAAATGTAATTTAAGACATTTAAATAGTTTTTAGGTTTAGACTTTAGCAAGGATATTGTGAGTCAGAGTTAAATGCACAGGCTTTTCGGGCGAGTGAATATGTCTAATGTAGCAGCCTGCAGTGATTCTGATGTTGGTGCAATGTTCTTCTCACCAGGGTTTCCCTGAATCTGCTGCAGCATTCACAGCTGTTGTTGTAAGCCTTGAGTGTCTTCCAATCTGTGTGTACTTCTGTGTGAGAATGGAATCCTGGGATGTTGTGGATTGACCTCTTAAAGCTGAAATTTGGATCTTGTTTCTAACAGATTTTGGAGCACCTAAGCAAGTAGGTAGGTTTTTGAAAAAATTGAGAAATGTATTCGTTTCTGCTTAGCTTTTGTTATTAGAAAGTGGTGGTTTCAACACCATTTCAGTAATTTCGTGAGCTCTTGTGTTACTGATGCTCTGTTTGTCAAATGGTCAGGTTTAGGTGCCGTTTTATTTGTAATAATTTACCATTAAAAATAACTTGGCTCATGGTCTCAAGGCAGTGGATCAAATGCTTCTTCAGAGACTTTTCTGTGAAGGTTTTCTGTACTGATGCCTCAGCTGAACAGATAGAAGAAGCATAATTTTAAAAAATTATTTCTATTTCTGTTCATCCTATATCTGAAAAGAACAAAAATCTATCAGTTCTCTCATTTGTGAAATGGAAGTTAATGAAACTCAAATCTTGTGTGAAAGATTATGTTCACATTGTAGGCTTGGAAAAACCCTTAGCAGTCTCCTACCCTGAAAACACGGATATGAGTTCTGTTGTCTTTCTGCATTGGAGCAGTTATGTCTGAGACCTGATACTGCATTCATTCAGGTTGGTTGCAGTCTTGTGCTGATGTCAGTTGAAGTCATGCCATAGTGAAATTAACATCATAGACAATGTCTCCAGGAATAAAGGCCAAGGAAACAGGAAAAGTGGCCTAAATTTCTAGATCTTTGACTTAGGTCAAGAAGAAAGAAAACAACAGGGACAGAGTTCTCTTCACAGAGAAATAGACAGGAAGCACAAAGTGTGAAATAAGTCAATTATGTATTTTCACTGCTGTTTGTTGGAAAGTAATGAAACCTTTTTCCTGCCTACTGCCACTATGAGGAAGGAAGGGCTGAGCTAAAAATCATTTGAGTTTTAACTTCTAGTTTTTCTACTAACCTTTTATGGGAACCTGAAAAATTGATGATCATTTTTTAAGCCTTACATGTTCTCATTTGCAAAATGAGTATAGGAAGCCTTTTTTTGTTAGCCTTAAATATGGGATTTTTCTTATCTAGCACCAAGCCCCTAAAAAACCTGAAGAAGTTAACTTTTTTGTAAAAGTTAAACTTTTCCTGGAGAGCAAAGAGAGGTGAACACCTACTGAGCCATCCCACCCCGTGGGTGGGATGAGTTGTCATTTGAATGTGCCCATCTACTTTGACTGTACAAGGACCAGTTCTGAGTCAGTGCCTCATTTTTACACAGGGGACTGTAAACATGGAGCCTCTCTGTACGACACCTAGCATGACTTTATTCCCACTCTATTAGTTTTTATTTGTACTAAGAATTATGAACTGGAAGCAATGATATGAGCAAAGAGTAAAGGCTCTTCTCAGTGGTGCCTGGTGACAGGGCAAGGGGAAATGGACACAAGCTGGAACACAGCAAGTTCTGCCTCAACATGAGGAAAAACTTCTTTACTTTGAGGATGGCAGAGCACTGGAAGAGGCTCCCAGAGAGGTTGTGGAGTGTCTTTCTCTGGAGATATTCAAAACCTGCCTGGACTTGCAAGGGGGTTGGCAAGGGGGTTGGACTAGATAATCTCTGAAGGTCCCTTCCAACCCCTGCAATTCTTTGATATCATGGAGGGGATAGAAGACCCTATCTGGATAGCTCCTAAGATACTTGTGAGTTCCTGGGATCAGTAACACAGGATCGCTTGTATGATACCCTCATGAGAAAATGAATTCAGATGTCCACCCATAGGATTTGCAGACACCTGGACAAAAGAAAGTTAATAAAAATGCATTGCTGATAACAGATTTGTTTTCAAAACATTTTTCAGGCCAATTTTACACAGCGTCATTCTGCAGGTAATTTGCCACCTCTGTGTGCATGCATGCTGTGACTTATTTCCACTAAGCCCAGGCCCACTTCCATCTCTGTGCAGAAATCATGTCAAACACATGGTTTGGCACAAATCAAACTGAAAGCATGAAATGGGTAACTAACTGGCATTCATACCTTGTAGGTTTATTCAACTGGAGATGAATAGACTTGCTGTTTTCAGAAGACTGCTTTTCTGAGGGGACCACTTGTATGAAAGTTGTAATGAAAGTGAAAGAAGGTTTAAGCCCTCAGCCTTGCTTGAAATAATAGGAATTAGACCTAGAGTCACCACCAGCAGCTTTATTGACCAGGGATCCTGGGTGACATGGTGGGCCTGCAGAAGACCAAATACTCTGTTTTTAGTGGCCCAGGATTTCACCCACCTCAAGCTGCATAACAGTAATATTGAATGAGCTTTTGTTGTCCTGAGAATATTTATGATTGTGAGAACAGAAATCTTAAAACCAAAACTAAACAAAAAACCCTCAAACCCAAGTTGGGATTTTCTTCTATGTGTATGTGTATTATTTCTGGCTACCATGGCATTTTTCCTATGAAATTTGGCTTTGTTCAGTTGATAGTATCACTTTGGTCAAACCAACTACATTTCCAGACCTGTGCTGCACAGACCATTACTGAGGCGAACAGAAGGTTTTTTAACAAATAACCTCCTTAAGCTGTTACACTTTTTTCTCAGCAAAAAAATGTTCAGTGAGGCAGTGTCACAGTTCTCTGGGTTCTTAAAATGAAGTGGAATTTGCCCACCTTTTTGTGAGGTGCTTTTTTTCTCTTATCACATGCCCTGTGCTGTTTACCCCATGAGTTACAGATGGTAATTTTAATTTAAAACCCAAAATGTAATAAATTCAGCAGATTAGTATTTGGCTGGGATTGAGTGCTGAGATTGTTCAGTTGACTATTATGGAAAACACATCAGCGAACCTCATCCCTGACCAGAGAGCAGTGGTTCCATCCCCTTACAAACAAAGCCTTTGTTATGTCTTCCTTGAGCTGTTACTCTAGTCTCTACTGTGCCTTTGTTTCCAAAGCAAAACAAAGAATTCATAATCCTTGGCAGTTTGAATATTTCAACTTGGATTTTCCTGTTATACAATTTACCTACTAGCTGATTAAATATAAGAGGTGACCTCACTGCTGAGGAACAGTAAGTTTTCAGATGCCTTCAGCCCTATTTGTTTCTAGGGCAGCTTTAACCAAGACTGAACTGTAAAGCAGAGTCTAAGGATCAGGGTGCTGGTGCTGCTACCTCATGCTATAAGTTATAGGAGGACTCAGCCTGCTCGTTTGGATGTAGTTTTCAATAGATTCCAGACTCTGGCACTTTGGTTAAAGTTTGGGTTATACCATTGTTACATATACAAGGGTTTATTTTTAAATTGTGGATTTGGAAAGATTTTCTAGTTATTTGTATTTGGAGTTCCCAAACATAAATGGGATAATATGTACTCACAACTATTTATTACTATATACATTATAGTCTATATTATTTAACTGCATTTTACAAACATGAACATACACAAATGCATTATTTATATTCACTGTGATAAAACTGTAGAGAGGTATGAATAAGGGGTATAGATAATCAATGTAGATCATACAGCTTTTGACTATTCAACCTGTATTCTACCTAGTGCTCTCATCTTGTTTATTTATAACATGTCTAGACTTCTATCAGATTCAATAAAAAAATCATAATGGCAACAAGGACTTAATTTTTTCTCCAAATGTGCACTAAGCTGACTGGCTTCTGGCTTGTAGTGCAGAATGAATGTTTTCCTACAGACATTCTGGAAGTTCTGTCATGCTGCAGGGACATGATTATGTATGTACTAGGGACAGATTTGAGCTTTACAGTATAACCCTCATTAAACTTAATTTTCCAGTGAGTCATGTGGTATCACTTCCTTATTATTTTGGCCATTCTGTTTAGACAGGTTTTAAGTGTTTAATTTTTTTATTCTCAGGTATTGAAAACAAGATCCAAAGAAGCCTAGAAGAGGAAAGAAGGAGAAATAACATATAATGTGAAATAACATGTAAAAGGCTATAAGGTACTGAGTTACTCTCTTTTTATTTATTTTTTTATTTTATTTTCCTTGTCCTTTATCAGTGTAAACTGCATGCTCTGTTAACCATCGGTCATGATGGGCTCTTCAAAAAAGGAACTATTAATTTAGAAAATGCATATACTACCCAAGTAAAGACCGCACCAGTATTAGTCCTGAAAGATGAGCAAGGAATGACTCTTACTTTTTGGATGACTATTTGTAGGATTAACATATAATGTTGAACATTTAAAGAGAAAAAGGAAGTGAAAATGGAAAGAATGATGCTTCTGTACAGGCTTCCCTGCCAACCATTTGGTTTCTCTGAGAGTGCATTTTTCAACATTTAGTAACAATTATTTGGTTTATTTTAGTATTTGAGGATGTTGAGGCCATGACCAAGACTGAGGATTTGTTATGCATTACACCCTGGACTTGTAGGGATGGCACTACTCATAGAACTTGCAAAATGTAGGAACAAAAATAAAGACACACAAATGTGCTATTTGTTTCCATGAGGTGATGGAAAAGTTCAAACGGCAGGTCACTGGAACAGCCAAAAGTAAAGCCCAAGTGTGCTTGGGCTTGTGTCCTGCCTACTAAAATTTGCCTCCTTTAGCAGGAAAATGGCAGCCAAAATGCTGCAGTAGTCTGGGATAGGATCAGGAGTGGGAAAGATGTAGAGAAAAAAATATGTTCAGCTTTTTATGAAGCTACTAGAATCATGATTTGTCACTAGCAGCGACAAAGCTAACTGTGCAGTTTTTGTTATTTTTGTTAGTGTGGCTTGACTTCTCATACTCCCTCTATTTCAACTTTATGCAGCGTCACTTTCTCTCTGCATAGTGACTGTACAGTCTGTTACTTCATTTGATTGTTTCATAATATTCCAGTGATAAATAGTGTATATGCCCAATAGCAATATATGAATTAGGCATCTTTAAGTGGTGAAGTAATGGAAATTTAAAACCTGGCAAATCATGTTTTCAGGAAGAGTTGGACAAATGTTCTGTCCATTCTCCTGAAGCCTTTACATGTTGGCACATGTCCAGTGGTTGCCATCATCTTTTACTAGAACTTTTTTTCCATTTCTGGTAGTAAACAATACCATGATGTCTGCTGTATTCATTGTGTTCATGGTAGGAAGTGGATAAAGCATATATGGTCATAAAACTAAGTGCCTGCCAGCTCTAAAGATGTATTTGATAAGTACAGTATGGGTAAGAGTTAACATGCTCAGGGTACAGTAGGAGTGTTGGTCTTGGAATTATTCTCCTGAACAGTGAGTTCATTTAACTTTTACCATTTAGCACTGAGACCTAGATTTATGTGCTTTGCTTATAGTTGTTTCTATGTCAATACATCAGTGCTTAATGGAGATCAGTTCCCCCTGAAGTAGACAGGAATGATCAGATTTCCTCTCTACTGATGGGTGAACTGGAGCTGCTGAAAGACTTCATGATTTGTTCACACAGGCAGACAAGATGAAAACAGGGATTCCCAATTCCCAGTTTATTGTTCTAGTGACTGGTGGAGTCTGCTTCCATTCCCAAGAAATAATGTCTGTCCTAAACCCATTAAGAACATTCCTTCCTATTCTATATTCTAAACTAGAAAAAACTGTACTTATCTGACCCCAGTTGTGAAGCTATAAATTTCATTTACAAGGTCACTTATATGGGAGGAGAAGTAGTGTCAAAATACAAGAATCTATGCAAGGAGAAAACAGAAGAAGCATAGATAACATAACCCCTATAAAATGTGTCCACATGTGATTTGTGTGGAAACAGTTGCTCTGAGATCACAAGGAAATCTGTTGCTTTTGGCAAAACTAGTAATTCTACAGCTCAGTGGTTATTAGGGCCTTTCTGAGCTATCAACTTAAAGACTTCCTGTTTTGTAGCTTTCAGTCCTGTCAAGATGTATAGCTTTAGCATGATTCAGTTCTGTTGTTATAATGATATCAAGATTTACAATGAACTGGTAAAAGATTAAAAGATAGTATGACAATAAACATAAAGATGAACATAGTCTGGAATGGAAAGCAGAAGAGTACACAAGAAAATTTGGGGCTGGATGTTGATTTAGCAGTATTCTAGGGACTCTGTTTTCTATAACTCCATCATTCCAGTGAGCATATCCTCACTATAACACTCATTAGCAATACACTCCTCCCTTTCTTCCTCTGTCACTAGCTGTTACAGTGCACCGTGGTCTAAAACAGTTGCAGAAGAAGATGGAAAATACAAAATTAAATTTATCATATTTGAAAAATACTAACAATGTCATTATAGAAGTAAATAGAGCATATGGTATCTGAAGTTCTTCTCTGCTAGGTGCTGACAGAGTTAAGTATGCACACGGAGGTGGGATCTAAGTGATGCTAATCATAATAGGGCACACCATCTCTGTTTTAAGTTGTGGACTCACAGGGCTCATTTTGAAGCTAATAAAGACAATTATAGCCTTATTCTTGTGGAATTGTGGAAAGAGAGCTGAAAAACAAACCATTTTTGGGGAAAAGCATCTGCCCATTCAAGGTCTTCCAAAGGCAGTAAAAGGGCTTGACCATCAGTGGGAAACACCAGAAAATCTTCCTTTTCGAAAAACTCGTGAAAGTAATACCATACTGGCAGTACCTTATCTCAAGACTCTCCAACCCTGCCAAAACCCGGTCTACCTCATACGAAACAACAACAAAAAGCCATGAAATCAATTGATCTTAAAATCACAAATCAGTGCACTTGGAAAGAATTATGTCAAAGCATGGTTCTCAGCTCCCAAAGACATGGTGTATAGAAACCAATCTACTATGGATAATGTGTGTGCTCTCTCCATTTTGGTCAATTTTAGGTATCAGGGTACTCAGGTGCTACCAAAATGAAAGACAGAGATCAAATAAACAACATTAAAAAGCACAGTAGAACCAGGTAGTTTACCAGCAGTTCTTGAAGTGTCGGACAGCACTTTGTCTACAGGTTCAGCTTTCTTTCCTGAGTACTGTAGCATGCTCTCAAGGAAATAGACCAAAGCATGAAGAGAGTTCTCATCTGAGATTTATCCACACTCTGAAGAAAATATTAGCAAGCCAGAGAGAGCACAGCAAATTCCTCATGTTCTGCAAGGCAAACCAGGAGGGACATATACAAGCTGTGGGTTAGAACTAATTGAAGTGTTAAAACATGAGATTTTTTCTGGTGAAATTCATGCTGAACAGAACACTCAAAGAAAGAAAACCGGAAGAGATCTGCCTTTCCATACATTATCACACTTTCTAATTAAGTTGTGATGCAGCACAATTCTAGTGCTGACCTAAGCAGCACATGAGCAACTGTTTTCCCCAACCACAAGTGATTACTAGAGTAGTTGATCTAAATTCATGATTTACTGTTCCTTGTTAGGCTGGACCTTCAGAACTGCCTGGCTCCAAAAGTAAGACTTCTAATGCTTCTAGGTGACAAGAGTTATGCTGCCTTACCTGTCTGTAGAAAGAGAAAAAATGCCAAACAACTGATAACTCCTGCTTTTCTAGGCTTCCTCTTCTTAGCTAGGGCATATGAGGAGGGAAACCTTGGTTCTGATGGAATTAGTGGGAATTTTGCTTTTGTCTTCTAAGGGGCCAAGATTTTACCCAGACCTCAACAGTAGGCAAGCCTGAAAGAGACAGTCAAGGGCTTCTTGTTCAACTGTATAGGCAAACACTGGGCTGAGCAGGTAATCTGGGCATACTTCAATGTTTCTTCTCCTGCCACTGGAAAGAAAAGGGACCTTCAGGCTATTTTTGAAAGTGGAATTCTGACTCAAATGTCAGAAATAAAAAATAAACAAGTGTGAATGGATGAATGAATTGAATGACGTGATGGACTAGCTCATAAACTTACAGTTACTCACCTGGTCTCCACAGTATAAAGTCACCTTCTTTCTTTCAGTGGCAGGTTTTGTTGTCACATGTAGTTAAAGGTCTAATTAAATAAACATAGATTTGACATGAAATTTATGCTGGCCTCTCTCTCATATTCATGGAATAAGTGGAGAGATACCTGTCTGACCTGTCCGTAAGACACATGGGACCAATCAGTCAAAGAGTTTGCTTTACAGAATAGTTGTTTAGATAGCAATTCACAAGATTTACAGAGGAGATAAATTAGACTGTACTCCAAACCACACCATCTCCCTTGCTTGTCTTAAGGTCAAAGGGGGAAAAAACATTTACTAATGGATAGAGGACTGGATGGGAGCTGAGCTCTCACTTCCACTCTACTATAAGAAGTACTTATATGTCTAGCTGTTTGAGGCTGCATTTGTATCTGAGAATTAGAGATTTCTGACTGTGTTGCTGAATATTGTTTGATGCAAGCATGGGCACTCAGAAAGGTGCTGATTTAATAACTCTTGAACTCTGCACAGGTTCTTCAAGGGATGTTGAAGTAGGTTTGGAAAAAAACCTTTTATTTCTGTTGGTTTTGGGAGAAGAGAGATTCAGTGGCAGCAAACATTTTGTAATAGATTGGAATTTTTGTATTGTATTTAAAAAAATGAAAAATCTCTGTTTTGAACTGTTATTAATCGTCACTGTGCAATTGAAAGGTCAAACCTGATGTTCTTGCTCAAGCAAAGGCTTTCTCAAAGCCAATGGAGTTTTGCCTGAGAAAATACTGGATAGAAGCATGCACAAATGTCAGCATTGGGACTGGATTTGAACTTTATTCAGGCACTAGTTAAGTCAGTTCCAGAATAAGCTCTAAATGTAGAAAGAATGCTGTCTTTAAAGGGTACTTCTACATAAGAAATACGGGGTGATATCCTCAATTTACAAACTCTGAGGAAGGAGAACAAGTGGCTGTAATTCGTGGCTCTATTCCCTTGGTCCTAGAGGTGCCAGCAGTCAAAGTGTTATTAAATAAGTCTAAGGTCAGTCTAAATGCTACTTCAAAAAGTGCCAGCTGGCTGTCCACATCCTGACCCCATTCTCCGCTCCTGAGCAGGTGGTATAAGGCTAACTTAAAATTTAGACCTGTTTTAATGCCTTTAATCCATTCTTCCTGCATGTGCATGAAGCTGCAAGAGTATTTCCAGCGTGATTAACAATATGTGATGCAGCAACCAGGAAGGTGCTGGAAGAAGCAGGATTGTTTATTTAGCAGCTGTGTATGCAGTTCTACTGCTTGTCTCTTTTCATCCTGAACTTACAGTCCCAGACCAAAACACGTGCCTCCTGCTGTCTGATCTCTTTTCCTGTGACACTTATTCCTCAATATTCACAAGACCATTTTATGTGTGACTACTTAAGTACTGGCTCAGACATTTCTTATTTCTTTGTAAAGTTCCTAACTTGACCTTTGCAGATCTAGTCTAAGAAACCAATCATGGGACAGAAAAAGTAATGACTAATTTTTGTAAACAACTTACACAATGCAGTGTACTAAATTAAATAACGAAATGTTAACAGCAAACTTCTTGTAAGTTATTTTGTTAAGGAAATGGCAAAGAAGTTCACAAGTCCTTTCAAAAAAAAATTGAGAATATCTCAAGATACCCACAAACAAAAGAAAAAAGTTGAAAGTTTTCCAAGAAATTTATTTTACTGCTCGGCTCTATTCCTGTCCAAAAGGTTGGGAAAATGAACAATCGCTTTGCTTTCGCAATTTTAAATTCTAAACAGGATGGGTTATAGAGTATTGAGTAGATTGTGGTTCTTCCTGCATTGAGTGATATCTCCTGCAAATAGGATCAAATGTTTGCAAGTGTCATATCATTCTGATATCTATGAATGAGACATTCATTATGACTATTCATAGTGGTCTTTAATCTGCTTCAGCTATGTTGGAAGGCATGATGGATGGAGGTGAAGGCATATGAAGGGGTTCTTCACTCTTAGAATAATAGTGGTCATAATATTAAAGGCAGGAAAGACTAAACCAAATCTCAGCTATGCTTGTGGTAAAGCACAACATAATCTCTGTATAGAGACTATTCCTATATACTGCCTATTCAAAAGGCAAGATAAATTAGAGTAAATAAGTAACAGTCCTTTGCATCAGAAGATGAAAGAATTTCAGGTTCTTCTAAATGAAGTGAAGTACACAGTGTGCAATTTTCTTAGGGTCCAAAGATTGTAATCATGGAGTTCTCTACTCTGACAGATGAAGGTATAAAAAGAGCCAACAAATAGAAGGGAGATCCAATTAAGTAGAAGTAAGGCTGCTTTTTTAACAATGAGGTTATTTAACAAGCCTGGAAAAATTTATCCAGGAACATAGTGGATCTTCATCACTGGAAGTCTTTAAATCAAGAATGGATGTCTCTCTGATGACTGTGCTTGTTGCTGTAGCAGGAGTTATTGGCTTTGAAATTCCAGGGCTTGTGTCATCCAGGAAGCAGAGTAGATGATTGTTTTTGGTCTCTAGTGGCCTTCCAGTCCTCGCAAAGCATTCAGCTGGATTGCTACTTGCAGCATGTGTGGAAGAGGAAAAGTAACATTTCTCATATCTGGACAATAGATGACAAGTGGTTTCCACTGGAGTTACAGATGAGGTTTCCTTTAATTTTCCAAGCAGTGCATTAATTTTTCAGGGAATAGGGAAACTGCCAAAGGACCTTTTGATTATTTTAAATTTCATTATAGCAGCCTTTCCACTCCCACTTGTCCTCCTTTCCAAACTCAGTGCAGAGGTAAACAATGCATAGTAGTGGTGTACTGGTCCAAATATGAAAACACTGGCACTGATAACTGTGTTTGCATTGGGCATCTTTTAAATTACATTAATAAAAAGTTGACTGAATTTCTATGAGTACTCTGAAATGAGTTTTGAAAGAAAACAGTTTTCAGCAATTTGAAAAAAAAATATATTTCATTTGCAAATGGCATATATTGACTGAGGTTGGCCATAATATTTATGAATAACCATAGAAACATAACAAACGGGATCTACACACTTACTTCCAAACTTCATCATCAGAATCAGTATATTCATATAACACTCCCTATCTGATACAGCAGGTAATGGCAAATGTTACATACACGAAAGAAGAAACAAGCAGAGGCATTCCTTAGTGGTACTCTTCTGCAAAAGACACTTTGAGCAGATCATAAGCAATTAATTACACCACAGAATATCTGCAAATATTTACTTGAAATCTGTGGTTTGAAGAGGCTTTAGCAGTGCATAGAATAGATTTGCTTTACATTTCAACGGACTTACTGGCGAGAGTAAATAATAGAAAAAAAAAAGAGGAAAAAAATAAAATGAAAATAAATAGTATATGTTTCTAGAATCCTACCAAATATGTGATCCACTGAAATTATCAGACTGTTAACGGCTTGTAAATCCGCTTAGACCAGAGTTGTGAAATTATTTTTACTATGACAGCAGAAACCTTTCTAATGCTACCATTGTGGCACCGTGTCAGCTGAGTAAGAGGCAACAAGAATGGTGTAAATCAACTGGGCAACCTGAGACCAAGGCATTTTAACAATACAGAATTTTCTTTCCAGAGAAAGAAGAATACAGATGACATTGTATTTATAGCCTGTGAACTTCTGAAATCCTAGGGAGAGTACATCTGAGGACAATGCTGTGGCTTTACATAGTCCAACTAACAGCTACATAATTTTTGAAGAGAAGCACAAAGAATTCTTGCTCAGGTGCTTAATAGAGTGTGTTAGAGTTTTGCTATCTTTCCTGAAAGTGGTACATTCCCAGGACAACAAATTTGCATCCATTATTACCAATGTCAAGATCCTACCCTAGTCATATCTTACGCTTCCATAAACTGGCAACTTTGGTTAAAGTGAAAGAGCTCCAAATAATTGTCTTTCAGTTATTTTTGTTTCCTGTCTGGTTTGAGAGTTAGGTATTGGTAGGGAATAAGATTTTTGTGGTCTCCGAAGAATACTTTCTCCTGTAGGACCTTTTGCATAGTCCATGCATCAGGCTGGGGCATAGTGGCAGCAAGGAGGACTTTCTCTTTGGAAAAGGAAGAAGGCAGAAGAAAATGCTCTCATGGAGGTGTTCTGGAGATTAGGAGAGATCTACTGCTCTCAGCTGCCTTTTGTGTTTTCCATTCCCATTGTGCTATAAATGGTATGAACTTCTCTACTGTTTCCAATGAGTTGTACAGACAGATACTGGGTACAAAGTGGGACTTTAGGTGGTGTTTTTTATGGCACCAAAGGAAAAAAACAATGGTAGACTGCAAAAATTCAACTAAGCATTTCTGCTGACATCCTTAACTGTGGAGGAGTTAAGCATATTCACACAGACTGTCATCTTCTGGTTTCAGATTTACTCCATTAGGATGAGAGATATGAGTTCACATCCCTCAGACATACTGTGAGGGTATGTCTGCATCATGACAGTGCATCAGCTTACATTTTAATGGTTTTGCTTGTAATCGCAGAAAAAGAAGAATGAATATTTGAGTGTTGATTTCAGTGGGAGCAGAAATGCCTTGTCTGCAATTTATTTTAAAAATGTCAGTTCTGTGAAAAACGTCAAAGATAGAAAAAAGTATTTGACCCTGAATTTGTGCAGAAATAGATATGATGATTCTACCTGAAGAAAACCAGTACGGCTTTATGCAAATGAAATTGCTCAGAAGTATATGAAGGCCTGAAAAGTTAAACTAAGGGAGGTGAAAACTGGCTTTTGAACACCAAACTAAAAAGAACTTCTTACTTAACCTTGTAAATCATAACAATTCCATTTTTTCAAGCTATTCAAACAAATTGAGGTTTGTCTTCCAGGCCAATGGAAATAAAATATACAGTGCTGTTGCAAAGTAAAATGGCTTCAACAACTTTATGGAAAGGGGAAAGGTTCCCAGGCTTTCTGTTCCCAATCCAGTTTAATTTCAAGTCTCATGCTCAGTTTCACTTTCAGAGTGCCCTAAGAGAAAATGTAATTTAGACTAGAGCTGTATTCACAAGTTAATGACACTAACTGTAATCCTTCAAAATGATGGATAATGGAATTTTACCCTTCTTACAGGAGGAATTGCATTTCTCAGTGTCACATAAGGCAAAGATACAAACATGCAGAAACAGCAACTGGCCCTCAAATCTTTGAAGATACATTTGTGTTTCCAAAGCTGAAGTAATTTTCCTGACAGAAATCATGGTGACCTAAAGTCAGAAATCCTGTATCTGTACCCTTTGTATTGTGTTGACCTTGATGAAGATCCAATTACATGCATTATAGAACAATGGGAATTGTGGGGGAAGCAGAGAGATCATTAGGCAGGCTATGGTTTGTCTCTTGAGGTAAAGGAAAACCTTAGACACAAAGCTTTGTTTCTGTTTCATGTTCTGTGTGTTGCGAACCATCAGCAAATACTTGAAAAGTATGGTTTAGTTTTGACTGATTTTGCAGTATTGTATCTGCTTTTGCTTTATATTACATGGGTTGATTTACTCCTGTTGCTTTGCTACACATTCACACCTGTGCTATGCACATATGGGGGTTCCTGCTGAAAAGCGATATACTCAAAATGTTCTTCAAGAACCCTTGAGATTAGAAATTGATGTTTTTTTCTGAAACAGGTGGTGGAAGGATGATACAGAGCCACATCATCTCTTCCTCCTGTAGAACAAACACTAGTAGCAAGAAAGGAGGCCTAAGAGGGATCTACTTTTCACAGACAGTACAGGGAAGGTTACTTCACTTAGAGTAATTGAACTGCAGAGCCAAACTCTGCACCTCGACGAGGCCAGGGGCAACCTGGTCTAGTTAGGGGTGATCCTGCTGACTGCAGGGAGGCTGCATTAGATGACCTTTGGACTAGATGGCCTTTGGAGGTCCCTTCCAGCCTGGACCATGCTATGATTGCATGATCTCTATAAAGCTGTCCATGTCCTCGGCTGGAGATAGATGGGGAAGATAATTTTGTCCCTTTGAGACTACTGGATGGACAAATCCTCATACCTCAAGCTCAGCACCATTGAACACAACAAAGGTCAGAAACCCTAAAATCATTGAAAGCAACAGCTAGTTGAACAGTAGCATGTCTCTCCTGGCTAATCTAAGTGGCTGGGAACAGCTGTGTGTGCTGCTAAAAGAACTACTCAGTGTCTCCTTCAAAGAAGGTGCACACCAAATTCATGGATAAATATCAGGGGTTAAGTACTCGGGCAGTCAGCACTTAGTCCTGAGGGACTAAGAATCATAGAGTCTTTGCCACACAAGGCATAACTCAGCTTTGACTCAGTGCATGTTATTCAGAACTAGCTGTTAGAGTCTTCAACAGGTTATTTCTGTTCCAGGTGAGAGTTATCCATTCGGTGTTATGGAAGCAGCATGTATAGAGATGGTTTTGTGTAACTATACAATGTCTTATGGCCACAGAGTTAAAACCTCTGTGCTTATGTTATTGAGCTTCACAGCAGCTTCATCAGAGTGAAGTACAAGGTATTACTATTATGATATATATGATATGATACTGAGCAGTACTCCCAAGAATCTGGACAAGAATATTAACTGGAATTATATTTGTAGATTTGTAGCATGTCGTGCCCTTTAGTGCTGGTGTATCTGGTCTGAGACATCTTCCAGTATACTAAGGTATTGCAGTGTTGGATGGAGGTCTGGTGTTGTCCATTATTTCCCTTATATGTGACTGCCATGATAAGGAGGGGACAGAAGGGATGAAATAATCAGATGCTTTTCCTGGGCAGTTGCAGGCATTGGGTTTTGTTGATATTTGTGTTCTCTGCTCTTTTCAAGTGTCCCCCTCCAGAAATCTTCCCTTACCACTATGTTTGTTCCCTTTAAACAGGCAGGGAATAATACCAAGAAAAAAACATAATAAAAGGAAGGCTTTTTGATGTTTTGTGGATAATTTTTTTGCAAAGACTTCTAACATTCATTTTTGCAAAAAGATATTTACCTTAAAACACAGACAATTGACAAACAAGCTGGAGTAAGTTACTGGATTGTATCAAGACTGTTTGGTGATGCATTGACATTTGGTGTCATGACTCCATTAATCAAATATATTTTGGAGGAAATTCTTCCTGGTTCATTCATCCACAAATAATTTACACTGGGAGCAGTAGGTCTAAAACTCTCTGGCAGACTGAAATTGAGGAGCATGATGAACAGCTAGCCTGGCTCCTGAGTGACCAGACACCCACTGCTTTACCAAGGGTTTCATTTTTTTTTCAGGCATGCAGTTAGTCTGTTGTGCCTGGAGGGAGCTCACAGTAGATATTTGTGAATGATAAAATAAAAAGGGACTGAGGGCCCAGGGACTCAATAGAGGATCTTAGTTGAAAGAAAGCGCAGTTGTTAACCTTCTTGTGCCTGATATGTGGTTTGTCAATTAGGCAGCAGAAGCTGAGTTGGTTGTATATTGACCTACAAGCATTAAACAACTGGCTGGGAGCCATATCCTGTAAAGACTGTACTGTCCTTTTGATTTGAAAAGCAGCACTACAGTTGTGGTTCCACTTAAAGTTTTTTGAAACACAGGCTTTAACAAAAAAAAAGAGAGAAAGAAAACTATCTTTTACCAGGTGCACTTTGACTATTTATTTGGAAAAAAATATAAAGAATCTTGCACAGAAGTACCCATAGTTTTCCAAGGGTTATTAACATGCAAAGCCATGCCTGGCTTGACCATGCAGTATGCTCCTAGACAGAATGACAAAGCTGGAAAAATGAAGTCAAGGAAATATGAGCTGATTTATTTTTTATGTGTAACAAGCTAAACCTTGATCCAGTGCATCTGTGGAGCAAAAGAATATTTATTCAGTTTCGCCATCAAAAACACTGAGAAACACATGAGGTGAGTGTGAATTGTCTCAGCTGAACTCATGTATTCTCCAGATGTAATTAAACACTGGCCTGATTTTTAATGTGGGCTACTTAATTGGATGTCAGAAATTCCACATTTGAAGGTTCAGTTTGACCTTTAGTTACATAAAAGAAGCATTTAAGAGTCTCCAGTGAGTGTCAGTGTCTGAATACAGATGCCTTATTTGAAAACTTTGTGCTCCTTTACAACGATGCATTCCAGGAGGAGAAAGCCCAGATCCTGCAAACAGTTTGAAGCAGGCTTCAGCTTGCTGCCACTGACACCAGCTTGCTGGAATCCACTCATTCCAGGGAATGGTACGCTAGTGAAGACAAGCACACGTGGAAGCAGTTGCAGGGCTCAGGTCTAAATTAGCATCAGATTTTTCTCCCATCTAAATATATTATAAATCTGAGAATATACTTTAATTTCAAGGTGGAGATTCAAAAACGTAAGAGAAAGTGCTCAGACAACCATCTTTCTCAAATGCCACAGGATTTGTAGAGTAAAAACAAATTGATTACAGTGAGACTTTCAGTAAGGAAAAGACCAGTCAAAGCTGGTGTAACCAGGTGAAAGATGGGACTTTGATATACACACATGGAAATTTTTAATCCAGCCACTGGGGAAGACATAAATAGCACCAAAACCTGGCAAGATCACCTGCAGCTCACACCATTCACCTGGGAAAGAAGCACGGGATATAGAGAGGTATATTCCTGCTCATAGCTATTGGAGAAGTCAGTAATCCCTAGTGAAGTGTCCTGAAGGAACACTTGTGGAGCAAGAAAGTCTTAAAGGATCTGAAGCTGTTTGTTGAAGCAGATTTTTTTCTATTGCCCCCCAGACCTGGAGAGACTCTTGCAGCTCCTGCTATCCCAAGCTTGGCTCCTGTCAGTACATTGCACAGCAGGGTTAAAGCCCAGTGAAGCACATCATCTGCACGCTGCAAACACTGCTCCAGTCCATAGGCTCTTATAGGCTGTGGCTCGCACCAGCTACCTTTGCACACAGCTGTGATTCCCTCTCTGGAGTTTAAAACAGTCTCATTGCAACACCAGAAAATTAACTCATAAAGGGAAATGGTTTGCTGACTATTTTTTAAATGCTGTGAGCTGCTTACAGGATTTAGGAATGATGTGAGAATGCCCAGACTGCGCTTTGGTTTCTAATATTGCTTGGATCTGTATGTGCAGGTCCCCGTTTACTATGATGTTATGCTGAAACATGCAAACTGATGTTCTTGTTCTCATATTGATTTGTTTGGTCAATTAAATTAATGTAAAAATGTGGCTTTATGGGTAAAAATGTCATCAGTAAAAGGCATTGCTTGCTGAACACACCATGTGTTCCTCACTTGTCAACTACTACTTGGCAGGAATGAACAGGCAAGGTCATTAGTTTGGTACTTTTTGGAGAAGGAGGCAACATACTTCATACAAACTACGAAATACAGGAGGATGCCAGACTACAAGTGTAGAGTAATTTTATTTGCTGAGCAAAAGGTGATGTTAAAAATCTGTAGATGATTTCTCTACTTCAAATAAATGTTCTTACTGTGTATGGCTTTGAATTCACACAGAGAATGTCCATGAGAAAACAAATCTAGTTTTCTCAGTCAGAGAAAACAGTCAGTCAGCTCTGAGTCTGCTTCTGTAACTCCACAGTACATCCACAGTACCTGCTAGTGCATCTGTATATATGTAAGACAGTTTGAATTGGCTGGTCTAAGTGTATAAAGTGTGCTAGAAAACAGAGAATTGACCAGGATATTTATGTTTGTCTTTAAAGTAATTCTTTTTCTCATTTTATCTATTTAAAAAAAGTTTCACAGATAAAGAAAAGGAAGTTCTTTCCAGGCAGACAAAATATTGCATAATAAATAATAACAGGATTGGATAATTCTAGTGATTTGATTGTAAACTATAGAATATACGGGGGAGCAATCTACAGTCTTGTTATTTCTAGTGTTTCTTAAATCAGAAGTTGATCCTTGCAATATTATGACCAAGGTTTCAAAAGTAAGGACAGTTATAAAATATATTTCCAAGCCAAAATAATTTGGTGTTCATGTTTCTGTAATTCTGTGGGCTAGAAACTAAAAGCAACACTGAAATTCTCAAGATTCCAGGAGCTGGGGATTTTTTTACTTTTCCTTTTCTTTTCTTTTCTTTTTAGAAAAAGCCCACCCAGTATCAGAATAAGTAGCAAAAATCATGAGTGTGGCAATCCTCTTGTCACACTGAATTTCCTGCATTTTCTTTTTTTTTTCAAACAGATGATGGCCCTGGTGAGAGGGTGAGACTGTGTACAAATGTTTGTGGTTTAGAGCCCAGTTTTCCAAAGAGAAGTCCAGAATACACAATACGTCACCTGTTTGTACTCCAGCTCCATGAGGCAACTAAGACAGAATTGTACAGCGTTTCCAGATCAGCTCTCCCATGGGGCTTTAAAGCTGAATTTTGGTCTCTCTAACACACAAAAATGTTTCCCCACATGAATTAAAATATTAATTCTTGGCTGTACAGCATGCTACAGGGTTTATCCACTGGTGTTACACTTTTATATGATTTTAACTGTTCCCAAACTAAGGTGGGGAACATGGGTTTGCCAGTGTAGTATTAGTCTGCCTTTGGCTAAGGAAGTATTTGCATTTTTTGCAATTACAACTAAGTAGATTATTCACTGTTTATGTGAAGAAAATTTATGTTGTCTTGCAACGTTGTAACATACCTAATGAGAGACAGAGGGGGTGTTGCCCTCCTCTCCCTCTGATATGATCCAATTTATGGCTGACTTTGGAAGCAGCAGAAATCAGACACAGTGTGGATTTTTTAATTTGATTTAATTCTATGTGATTTTAGAGCCCAAGTGAATAAATACCTGAGCATGGCAAAAGAAGATTGCTATTGTCTTCAGTAGCATTGGAATATATCCAGTGAAAAGTACCAACAAGGACTTTACTAAAATTAAGACTGATGCTGACAGGTAACTCTTCCTCTGCATCTTCCTCCTAGAACTTCCAGTTTGTGAAGGGAAAATTTAACCTGTGACAATGAACACTTTTATGACGATACATGGAGTCTCTGTGCTGATAGCAGAGAATCAGCCAGAGTCATACGTCCTGACGGGCATGTTTCTTCTGCCCCATGGTCATCCATACTGTGGGATCTATTGGCTCCTTTCCCACTTGTGCTCCCTTGACCCTACTCTGAAGTCATACATGGAGTAAGTCCAGCAAAGGTAGACTTGAGCAATCTTCCTGTGTTGGATTTCTGAACACAAACAGAAAAGGAGCACAGAGCACAACTGTTGCATACAGAACTGGAGAAGCTGGCGATAGATGGATCATGTTTTCATTACATTCTGTTAGATTTTTTACACACATATCACCCAGCTAATCATAAGCTGCAGCTTATTTAGTTTTGTTATTATTAGTTTTGTTGAAAGGATGTGTGGTTTTCTGGGTGGTGGGAGTGAAGTAGGCAGGTGTACTACAGAGGTGAAGTGTCCAAAAATAAAGGTTTTAAACCATTTCCTGTCCATCTAAGCAAGCACCTTGTGGTGTTGGGATGTTATATATATACTGTACCACTGAGGCCAGTTTTAGGATGTTCTCTGCATATAACCTTATAGTTTCAGAGCAAGGTGGATTCAGTTATGCCAGGATAAACATCCTTATTCCAATTTTATTTGGTTTGCTGATATAACTTTACCAATTTTAAAACCTAAATGTAGAATGCTGTTATAAAAAACTAGTGGCCCTTGTACAAAGCTGTGGAGTTTGGACCTGCATGAATCTTAGAATCATAGAATGGTTAGAGTTAGAAGAGACCTTAAAGATCAACAAGTTCCAACCCCCCTGCCATGGGCAGGGACACCTCCCACTAGATCAGGTTGCTCAAAGCCCCATCCAGCCTGGCCTTGAACACCTCCAGGGATGGGGCATCCACAACTTCTCTGAGCAACCTGTTCCAGTGTCTCACCACCCTCACTGTAAAGAATTTCTTTCTGGTGTCTAATCTGAATCTTCCCTGATTCAGTTTAAAACCATTACCCCTTGTATATCAGCATTGAATATACTTGTTCCTATTGTTCTGCACTGTGGTCACATCTGTCTCCTTCTGGAGGCATTTGCTGAAACCTACAGGAGTTCACTGGTGTAAATGGGTGCCAGCAGCTTTTCTGTCAGCCTCTCTTAAAACTTCAAATATTTTGCAGAGCAGAAAGTGAAGGAGAAACCTGGGACAATCCTGAGTTTTCAGCAGATAAACATTTAAGCCATATGTCCTAGGCAGCTGATTTGCTTTATATCCTTTGTACAACATTCAAGACCGAGACTGACACTGGATGCTCTGGGAACCTAAGCTGGCCCTTTTTCTTCCTACCTTCATGTGCGATACTAGTTGGAAGTCTTCATGAAAGGATTACCCATAACAAAATAAGTCAGAATTAGTTATTTTGGCTCATTCCACTGTAAACAGTTGAATCACTATGAATAGACAACTTGAGAGAGAGATGAGACCCAGAATCTTATAGCCTTTTTTTTTTTTTAACCTGGAAACCCCTCTGATGAATTAATTTCAGAGACAAATTCTTATTCTATCAAAGTTCTTAAAAAATAAAATCTATTTGTGACTCCTTAGAGCACACACAAAGATTATCTATTGGCAGGAACCAAGACAAAGTTCTCAATCTGATTATTTTAATTCTTTTTTTATTTGTGGGGAGATGGCTGCAAGGAGGTAATGTAGCTTCTCCACTGAATATGTGTGCTTTGTCATTGCCTTCAGGAGTCCCATTAATTGCTCAAATTAAAGGTTCTGGTGCGTTACTAGGAATAGTTAGTCTTATTAAACTCATACATTCAAGTACAAATGAATAAGGCTTTGTTCTCATCTGTTGATCAGTGACAAGTCAGCAAATTCATAGATGGTATAACCAGTTGAGGAAATGTGTGTTTGCTGCTGATAACAGAGTCAAAACAAAAGGGAGAACTTTTCTTTATTACCACAATTCTCCAAATTGTGAAGTGAATCCCATTTTAGACTTATTTTGTGTCTCATCTACCATATATGAGAAGAAAATGTTGTAAGTCACAGGTAGCAATTACTATGGTTTATCAATAACCTGTACCAGTTTCAGTTGGATTTTGGGGGACAGGACTCCATCATATTAGTTCAGGAGAGGGTTCATGGCATGTAGGAATAACAGTGCTCTGAGTGCCAAACTTACTGACAAAGGGTTGTGGGTTTTGTTTTTTTTAAGTCCTTCTGTGGACTTACTTGTGGACATGTAATTCTTGCAGGCTTCAGTACCACACAAGCTGCAGAGCAATTCTGACAGAAAACTCCTGCTTAAATACTTGCCGGCAGAAAATAGTAATATCGTAGAACTAATTATGTTTCTGGTATAACTGTGTATGTTTAGATAATGATCTGCTGATGGTAAGTGGTAATCTATGGTTATAAAGCCAACTGAACCAGCTGAGCCATGATCCCTGTAGTCTAAGAATTCTGTGGTCACAGAGACTGATATCTCCAGGGAATATCTCAGGTAGTAGATGTTGTCTCTCTTGCTGCTGACTATAAAGGGATAGGATGCTGCAGACTTAAGCATCTCCTTTAAGATTCTAACTGTAGATAGCATGAACCTAAAACTAAGGATTTCTCTTTACTCTCTCTTTTTTTCCGTTTTTAATGTAAAGAAAAGGTTTAAATAAATTAGAAATTACTTTTACAAATAGTAGTCAAATCATAATAGCATTTTCTTCTTCCTCTTGCTACTGTGAAGAATAACACAATTTGCTTTTCTTTGCACACTGGAGATGAAGCTGAAACAAATATTAAAGTTTAGACTAAATGTGGCTGGAACCAGTAAGAACCAAAGTTATGTTGGCCTTTGGGATTCAGGTTTGGAAGGAAAAAGCTGTGGCACTAGTCACAGCCTTGGTGTTTCAGATTCAGAGCTGTGGTATTTTAGGGTCATGTCTGCTCAGTTGATCTTAATCTAGCATGTTAATAGCAGTGCTTTTGGCTTTTCCAGGTCGATTCTACCTTTGGTGGTCTGTTTCTTTCTACCTGTATGCTAAGGAAAAAACCTGCATCACTTCAGGTTTGGTAAGTTTTCTTTGGGATGGGAAAAAACAAAAGCCTTAAGCTGAAAGCATGAATCTATACCACACTAAATAAATGCTCTGAGACAAGTGTCCTGATATCTCTGAAGAATGGAAAAGTGTGGAATATCTTAGATACAGAAATCTAGTGAGTTTGTTCTATCTAGCTAGACTTTTATATGATGGGCTGACTTCATGGTGTCATGGTCTCTTTTCAGTTCCCACAGATCTGCTTAAAGTTAAGGCTGGTGTTTAAAAAAAAAAAAAAAAGCAGCTACTTATCTGTTGATACACACTATGGTGTTTATTCTGCCAGTGTTTTGTCAACATAAAGTCCCTCAAAACTTGAGTCCTGGAAATAGATGTTTCTTTCCTCTTAGCAGCAGCTGGGTGGTCTGACTCCTGAACATTTATTACCTGCTATTGCAGACTACTGTATAAAGGTAAGTGTCCACAACAATGAAGTACTGGAGCTTGCACTTCCTTATGTAAAAGTACACTCCTTTATACACTTTTTAGCTTCTCTACGTAGTTAATAGCAGTTCCCATGTGTAACGTTTAATGGTCTGAGCTGCTGTAACTCCACTGAAACCAGTCTTCAGGTTCAAAGTTAAAGGGCTAAGGCAGAGCTGGTGCATTGTTGGTGTTGTTAATATTATTGTTATATCAGCACTAAAGAAACCTATCATCATTTCTATAGCTGAAAACTACTCTTTGCATGGTTTTAAAACGAACTGTTTTCTTGCTATTCCTGACACACTGCCCCCTCACCCCCTGTCCCCCCAGACTCGGCACCTAGTAGAATTTAGATATGGAACCAGGTTATAGTTTTTAAAACTTCAGTAATCATGAAAAATGGGAAATGTTAGATATGCTTTTGTCAAATACATATGTTTGTACTGAAAAATCCTGCCAATTTTATATTTATGTACATAGATAAATATAATGTGTTTGCATTGATGTCAATGGATAGAGGCAGTTTTGGGACCTTATTTGTTAACTCGTAATGGGTCTAGCAGACTGACTTCTGAAGACAACTGTGAAAATATAATCAGAAGGGCACAATTGGAGCTTACTATCAGAATACTTGGCAGCATTAAGACATAGTGGAAAAAGCAGTAGGTATGTGTATAGACTATGTATGTTATACAGAAATATAATCTTGGCAAAGCTGAATCATCTAAAGTGCTGGTGGTGATCTAAAGTAAGAAAGAATAAAGGTATGCTTTCCAAAAAATTCTACTGAAGTCTTTCTCACATCAGTTGTTGTGACAATAGGTGGCACCCTTATGCCAATAAATATCATCTTGTTTAACTTAACTAGGTTTCCTTGGACTTATCTATTGGAATTCCTTTAACCAAAATTATTGGAATTAAAAGCAAAAGCAGGTCATCAAAGCAGAATATTCATTTGGGAAATAGGGGACATGCCTGGAAAGCAAAAATGTAAACTCCATTCTGACTATTGAGTTAAACACATGATTTAACTACCAGGACTGTTCCGTTGAGGAGTTTGAGAATTTTGAGCAAGGGCATCTATTGAGTGATGCACACAACCCGTGTAAATGTATGCTTTATTTTTGGATTTTGACTCCCTTGGGGTTACTTCAGCATGCA